>JAOTAY010020673.1:0-12029 GCA_025629805.1 Erythroxylum baracoense | reverse complement strand
ACTAACATTAACATAATAATAACTCCAAAAATTAAATTCATCAAAACCTCATAATTCATTTAAATCATGCTTAACTAGAGAAAAAAATCTGGGGGCCAACAGGGGAGACGGAACCTAGCGTCAGACTATAGCATGCCCTTCCTAATCTATATAGAGGAGGAAGGTACTCATTTTCGATCCCTTTGTACTAGACAAATTTTAGTCCCAAAGTACTTTGATTTTGACACCCTAGATAGGCAAGAATTATGTGAGCGAGTAGAGAACCTAGCTGAGAGGATCCAGTGGGCTCAATTTATTCGATTTCAATTTCCTATTTATGAGGAGTTTACACTTCCTTGATTTTGACCCCAATAACACAAAATAATTGTGGTTTAGATTGGGAGGATGAGCATATGAATTGAATGTTGAAATTATGCGCGGATTCCCCGATTCCTCCGTCATCGACCATCATGAAGACTTTCATCTTTCCTAATACTGGCATGATCTTACTGGAATTGAGCAATTCTATGCAAAGAATGCTCACAACAACATCATATGGTCCCATGAACACTTATTGTTGCATAAATTTATGTGTCAACTAGTTTTTGATTAAACTGAAACCAATAAGTGTTCCACCAAGAAACTCTTTATGTTGTCGTGCAAGGACCACAATTTTTCAGTCTGCATATCTATGCATATGCTAAATGCCATTGCTGCGACTTCGCATAAGCGGAGCAACCATCTCAGAATGGGATACATAGTGTCTGCCATTGCAGAACATTTTGGTTTGTAATGGAGGGGTTAACAATTCACCACCTTTAGTTCCTCAATAATCATCACTTATTTCGAGCTGAGATCATCGATTCCACAAACATGGAACTTAGGAATATCAGCCAAAAGACACATGTTCGGATCAAGGCAAGTCAGGTGAGTTCAAGCTCAGCCCACCTCAACAGGAACAAGAGGAATCCACCAGTGAAGAATTCGAGGACGAAGAGGAAAAAGAACAAAGTTGGAAGAAGGTTTTGGATGCAATCACCGAGACTAATAAGATATTTGCAGAGATGGCGCGCACACAACGATGCTAGAGCCAGGATATCTGACGGATCCATCAGTATTTCAAGTCTCAAGGCGTTCATTTGTCACCTTCGAAACCGTCACCACCTCCATCTCCATAGGACTTATGCCTAACCCAATATTTTCTTTCTATTTAGTTATTTTTTCTTTTCCAAATTAGCCTTCAATTCTATTTTATTTTTATGTTGTTTTTATGTTTCTGTTTTCTTTAAATTCTGTCTGTTCTTTTGTTTTATGTGCTTGTGTGTGCCTTCCTCTCACATTAAGGACAATGTGTTGTTCAAGTGTGGGGAGGGATTCTGTGTTTTTGCTTTTGAATGTGATTTGGCATACTGTATGATAGTTATTAGGTTACATTGTGCAAATTTTTTGAATGTGTCAATGGCTTAAATGAGTGAAAGTTATTTAATTTTGAGCATAGTCTAGTAGGTTGTGAATGATCATTAGCTCGCAAAATTAGTGAATTAGTGTTTTTGGATAAATATACAACTTAATTAGGACTTAGTGTAAATTTAGCACCCTCTAAGTTATTACATTCATCCATAATTTGAGGCCCTTTAACCTAAGTAGCTTAACTAGTATTTTTCATGAAAACGAATAGCTAAAAACAACAAGGTAGGCAAGAATAAAAAAAAAAGTTAATAAATTACTATTCCACTTGCCTTTAGGTTATGAATAGAGCTAGTAGTCAGTTGAAAACGTGATAATAGCTGAGTAACCAGATCGACATGCATCACAAATGTGTGCCTTAGCGTTAAAAGGCTATAATGATGTTTCAACCAAGCTGTTAATAAATGACTTAGTCGAACCATATCAACATTCATCACCAATGTTTGCCTCCCAGTAAAAGACTAAGTCCGTGATTTAAAATTTTTTTAAAAAAGTGTGTTCTTAATAAAAACCTATCGGACTTGTAATAAGCTTAAATTTTCATGAAAATGTACTTAGGAATAGTTATAAAGTCTACAAGACCAAAGAATTATTAATGTGTGTGTACAATTGAAAAGGGTAATTAAATTAGCACTTAGATCCTGATTGCCTTGCATATTTAGTTCAAAGCCCTTAAACATAGATTTTGCAGGTTAATGATTAGATATAACTTGTTAGATTGTGTTCAAGATTAAATTTATTTCATGAAGTTGCAGTCATTGTCTCATTTTTGCATTGTGTGCTTTGTGTTTGTTATGTTTGTTGTTTTGTTTGCTTAAGGACAAGCAAACGTTTAAGTGTGGGGATGTTTATAGTTGTCATTTGCATTATATTTTAGGGTTTAAATTGTTATGTATTTAGTATGAATTTGAGTGTTGAGTGTGTATTTAAGTTTTAATTGTGTTAGTTTGTGTGTTTAAGTGTTTTTCATGGGTTAGTATGAGTCTTTAAGCTTAATTGTTATATTTTTTAGGTACCTTGATGTGTTTGTTAGTGTTTTAGGGTAAACGGCGAAGAACGGAGAAGTTATGAAGAGTTTCGGGCTAAAGACAAAGCCCACAATAGTGACAAAAAGGGATGAGCCAGAGCAGCAAGCCACGGTCGTGACAAAGAGCTCACATTCAGGCCACGATCGTGCACATTAGGTCACGTTCGTGACAGAAAGGTTTAGGCACTGGCCACGATCGTGGCAGTCAGGGGCCATGATCATGACCTGCATCGAGCTGAAGCAAAAACTTGAATTTTGTAAGATTTTTCGGTCCGTTTCAACCACGACTTTAACCTAGAGCATCCAAAGTATAAATACAGCATTATGAGATAGATGTGAAGCATTGGGGAGTCTGAAAAAGAGAGCCTTCACATCTGCCAATTCTGAAAAAAGCTAGAGAGAAATCGAGAGATTGAAGAAGGAGACAAAGGAAGAGAAACACGAAGAAGAAGCTTGACGCAACGTATTTCCCAAAACAGGTGGTTTCCTGCTATTGCTGCCTTTGAAATTCCATTCCCAACGTATTTTTAGGTTATTTCAATTTTATTCATGTATAGAATTGAAATAGGTGTTGATAATAGGTTGTGTTGAATATTGAGTTGTTGTTTATACTCACCTTTGGGATTTTGATTTTTGAGATTAATAAAGTTTGATTGATTTTGTTTTTTATTGATTTAATTCTGCTTTTAATAACTTGGTAATAGCTAAGTGGGTGAGCCAAGTGAAAATAATCAAATTGGGCTAACGAGAGTTAGGTGATTTGATAGGCAAAGAATTGAATCAAACCGGTAGAATCGTGTAACGAGAGATCGAGCATAAGTTCCCAGTAGATTATTAGACAATTTAGAACTAATTTAGGTTTTAAGTCAATTATGAATCGAGAGATCACAATTCCATAATTTAAGTTAGGTATTATCAATTAGGGTTAAGAATTATAACTCGAAAGAGAGTAATTCACCCTACGACCATCTAGACCCATTAATTCGATAATTACACAATTGATTAGGTTTTTACTAATCTCGAATTAAAACCCCCTTTCTCTTACTTGATAGTCTCTAGGTTGGTTTTGGGATTGGTTTGTGTGACTTTTTTCTTGTTTAGATTTCTGCAATTCAATTCTTGAAATTAATTATTTGATTGGTTTATTTTATGTATTAGTTATTTATTTTGAATTATTGTAGTTTAGTACGACCTTATATTTTAGGACTAGCTTAGCCTCCTTGTGGAATTGATACCTTAAGTACTATGCGAATGACCTGTGCGCTTGCAAAATTTATCAAGGTTAATAAATATTAAAACTTAGAGTGTGTAACCTTGCGAACAATCTTAATGAGTATAGAATAATATCTTGTTTAAAATCATCTCTAAGTTATTGACATGAAGAATAAAGATAGTGTTGAAGCCATTGATCAATGATTTCAAACGATACTTTATAGTGGATTGATTGATTGGAGATAATATCCTTCTTATACGGGAGCTCTTCAAAGGATGTAGCAGAAAAAATTATGCTAAAATTTATATTATCAGACTTAATTTTCATAAATTCTTGGACTTAGTTAGTTATGATTTCATTATACATTTATTTGGGGGTTTTTAGGTTATTCATAATCTTTATAAATTTTATTAGATAATGTATTTCAACTGCTTCCTTTTATGTTTTAATCAATGGTGAACTAATCAACATAATCAAGGGAGAAAGAGGGAAGACAATTGGACTCTTCAGCCAATCATTTGATGATGACTTACTTTTATCAAGAGCAGATGATAAATCGATAAGTGTCCTAATGGATTCACTTAATATTTTTAAGGAACTTTTTGGCCTGGTTATCAATCTTAGTAAAACCCATATGATAATATCAATTGGCGCATAATAAATTCCTGGTTAGTTATCTACTATCTTTGGCCTCTAAACTAAGAATGCTCCCCCTATTGACATATATAGGCTTACCTACATCCCTTAAAAAACTGAAGGTCAGATAATGTCTTCCTTTGATTGAAAATATCCAAAAAAAAAGGCTGAGTAATTAGTTACAAACAAATTATAACTAAATAATTTAATGATTAATTCACTTCACATATATTAATCTTCGTATATTTTCCTTTTTAAGGACTTTAATAAAACAATAGAAAAGATGATGAGACGTGTTCTCTAGTTTAGAGGTCATGAAAAAATAAACAATGCTAAATTAAGTTAGGTAAAAGTTTATAAACCACTGAAAGAAGGAGGGTTTGGAATTACACATATCAACTTTAACAACAAAGTGTTTAAGGGAGAGAGGATATGAAAATTTTTGATGAACAAGAAATATTATGAGTTAGTTGTATCCACATTTAGTTCCTAAAGTGTAAGATCTTATAGGAAATAAGTAATAAGCCCTCATTCTCTTCGTTTTTTCCATAACTTTTAAAGCTCAGGGCTTTGATATTTAAAAATATCAAATGTATTATGGAGATTGGTGAATCTTTTTCGCTATGCTATGAATATTAGAGTAAGGTTGGTCTGCTCATCTACTGCTAGATGATGAATATAATCTTGAACATGTTCCTAGTATACTTATTAATTAAATCTAATCAATGATCTAACTACCTTTTGAAATATCATATATCCTACTTGATTATAATCTTGAATTTGAGAATAATGATTCCTATCTATGGCTTAGACATACCTCTAGCAAATTGACAAATCACTTTTGAAAAGAAATGCTCATGGTTATGAGGAAAAAGCAAGCCTAGAGCAGAAGCTCATTTTTAAAAGTATCTTTCTTTATGTGGTTGATTATTAAAAATAGACTTATAACACTTGATAGATTGAGCTATCTTAATTTGCCGCCAACCTTTTGCTTATGTAAAAATCAAAGTGAGACCATTTTCCATCTGTAATTCAATTGTAATTACTCCTTGACCATTTAGAGTTGCATTAAGTACTTATGTCAGCTTAATAGTTCAAGTTTCAATTATGTTGAGTTCCTAGAATGGCTAGGCTTGGATATTATAATCTTAAAGGAAAAAAAAAGAAGTTTATCTAATAAATTTTGTTTCACGTATGTACAAAATTTGGAAGGAAATGAACATTAGGTACTTTATGGGGGGTTGAAAATACCAAAGAGTAGTTTTTAGTAAAGCTTAACAAATAAGGGAACAACTCATAAAATAAGCAAAGGTACAAGAGAATGCAGTGTCTCAATTACTTCCTTTTAGAGAATGGATGTAAATTAGGCATAACATAAGTCTTAAATTGAATGAATCATTTCCCTCTGAGTTTCTCCTTAAACTAAGTTGCAAGTCTGCTTGATAAACTATTCCCATCTATAATCGATACCTAGTAGCTAGTGCATTATTAGGATAGAAGGATTGTGATTTTTACCTTGATGATTTGTTATAACTTGTAATATATAATATTGAGGCCTCTATCTTAAAGCCTTTTATTCAATTGTATTATCTTCTTTATTAATTTTATTTTTAATTTAAAAAATATTGAAATCTATTAACATGTCATGACCACTTAAATAATAAGAATGTCAAAGTAGTTTGACTTAACTTATCAATGCATGGTTATAACATATAATTTAATCATTTTATTTTTCGATGTTTTGATTAAAAATATATTATAGAACTACCGTATACACTATTTAAACTGAATTGTGATCATTGTTGCTTATTATTAATTGATTTATATTGATATTTGAAAAAAAACCTTCTTAAATTTCAATTTAATCTAGCTATAGATTTCCTTAAATCACTTCTAATAAAAAACATTTTTCTTAATTACTTTAGGGTGATGAATCCTTTATTTCCTTATTCAACTGTCTCCAAATAGTTTTTCCATATCTAAGTACCACTGACTAAGCTACTCTAAATAGAATATTTTAAAACTATCATCAAAGCATAATAATTTTTATATGATATACCTTGGTAGTCTTAAGTCTAAGGATCAATGATACAACTATCATAATGAGAAAATTCATAGATACATAAGTAATGTTCCATTTGAGATCCTTAGAATTATTTCAGTTTAGTGAACTTATTCTCTAATAAGAATCCCTACATTTGTTAAATATCTCTATACTTTATAAGATTGACTACTTCCTTTATATGAAAGAAATATAAATTATGCTAGTTTTTATGCTTTATTAATGTTTAGTCTTAATATAGTAATGAATAGGAATAATACGTAAATAAAATATAAATATCATAATTATGATCTCATCATAATTTCATTTACAAAATATATTTTCCACTAGATTTTATCTTATATGTTAGTTAATTAAACAACTATATATGTTTAAAAATGCATTTAATTAATTGTACCATCAAATCTACAACCAACCAATTAATTGTACGGAGTAAATAAATGCTTGGAATCAAAGGATCTTCTTTAGCAATCATTCTTTAGATTGGATTAACATGTTGTTATTGGAAGCTTATGTATTCTCAGTTTTGTAAAGCTTGTGATTGCTTCATCTATTATGATTTTATTTATTGGTATCTAATGTTCTCCCCTATCCAGTTCTATATGTAGAGTGATGAAGCATCTAGATATCAGATTGATCACTAACTAGTATGTTGAATATCAAGCTAGTCATTAATTAAAAGCAATTTAGTATGTTGGTAAGTTTATTGCTTTTTCTTTGTCTCTTCATTTTTTATAGATTTAAGATGATAGTTTTTCAATATGATATACTTCCAAATCCTAAATTAGAGACATCGATGCATGGAATAAGATATCCTCATCAAATTTATAACTCTTCATAGTCAAAAACCTTAATTTGTTTATAGTTTCAACATATACCTTTTTTTGTTATAACTAGTAGATATATTTTCCTTATATGTGCATTGGGTTAAAAGAAAGAAGTGGTTGACAAATGGAAGGCCATTGATGCTTCTGAGCCTTATCAACTAATATGGTTATATCCTTAAAAGATCCAATTAGGTAATTAACAAGTGGTGTTCATCTATAGTCAATTACTTACCAAATCAATATTTTTAAAAAATATATAATAGTAGTTAGGATAGTTGTGTTATTTTATAAAAAAATAGGTAAATAAGTAAGTTTGTATTTACTAAATTTACTTGAGAAACTTTGAAAAACCTATTTACTAAATTTACTTGAGAAACTTTAAAAAACCTCTCACCTTAATCTCTTCCTTGTTCCATTTCATAGTGCCTTAGAGGACCAAAAACTAAAGAACCCAAATCTCATTTAATTCTCCCAAATTGCATTTTATATTCCTATACATCAAAGTAGTTGGTGTATCGACTTACTAGTCAAAAAATCACCAATACATATAGTAAATACATAATGTTGCTCCCCTTTTCCTCTTTCTCTGTGGTTTTTATATATTAATATGTTGTCTTTCTAATAGATTTTTTTAGACATTCATTTAGACATGGTGTGTGGCTATTGAGTGTATGGAAATTGTCTCAATTGCTAAGGTCTAGAGTAGCAGATAACGAGATATTATTAGTTTGTGTTTCTATAATATTAGGTAAAAATTAATATCTTATATTTGGTTTGTATGGATTTATTTACAAATATTATTTGTTTCCTATGTCTATTATGTTTGGTTATGAAATTTGGCTTGGTATAGTTAACATTTATATTTTTATTGTCAAAGTCCACGATAAAAGGAAAAACTATAATTGGATAACCATCTCCTTCATGCGAAAGAGAGAAAATGGTTATAAAGGCAAAAGGAAGGTAATCAATAAGAATTTTATAATAAAGTGGGACTGTCAAGAACAAGGTATTTTAAACTGAATTACAATAAATTAATAAATTTTAATCATTAATTATTACTGTATGCAAAGTTGTAAAATGCGTTGTTATTCAAAGTAGGTCTTTAAAATGATACAAAGGATTTCTATAAAGTAGTTGATATAGGTTAATATTGGACTTAGTGAACTTAAAGAGATGAAGAGGTTTAGGATGACAAGGCACATTTGTTACTAGTTATGTGATTAGTTTGATGCAAACAAGCTATCATTAAAAATAAAGGAGGATCAATAAAAGGAGTTAAGAGATGATAGTATTGAATGTATTATACGGGTTCTAAATAGAATTAAAAGAGTAGGTTTTAGGAGAATATGAAATTGATGATCATCAAATCATGATTAAGGACATCTTTGAGAAAGTGAGGGGTGTATGGACGAAGGAAAAATTTTAGAAAAAGTTCCTTTTATATGTTCTAGATTTTTTTATCTCCAAATGCTAATACTAACACATTATTGTTGGATACCATTGTTGATGTTGATAATTGTGAGTAGTTTGGTTAGAGATATTTCATTTTGAGCCATTTTTGCAAGCAAGCTTATAGATTTCACTAAGCTATAAAGGCTATAAGTGTTGAGCCTTCTATGGGCAGATGTATAGCTATACTGATGATGAGTCATACATCCTACATAATTGAAATTTCCACTTAATATGTAGACTTCTACAACTGTGTGATTAATTAAAAAAATTATTTTCATTTTTCTAACTATATGCACTAAACCTGGAGTACCTAAAAAAGGTCAATATGAGCAGTTGAAATGGATAGAGGATGCAATTAGACCTCTAATTACGTAAAATGATGCATACTTAGATTTGGTTTTAAGTTTTAATACCTACAAAATTACAAAAATCCATATAGTGTATTATTGTATAATGTTCAAAGAATAACACTATATTTTAGCAATAATTTTGAATTTATCAATTGCAACGAAAATCTTGTTAAGCATTTTATGATAGTTTCTTAAAATTGTACTTAGCAAAAAATCTATATTTAAAAATGTGCTGGCAACAATCCAATTTAGTCTTTAAATTCAATCAAAGTATAGATAAATGGTTTTAACTTTATCATAAATAACCTATAAAAATTATACAAAAAATGAATGAAATTAAAGGTTATGATCCCTTAAATATATTCCTATTTGCATTATTCTGTCATCAATTTTATAGAATTATAATTTTTTCAATAATTTCCTAAGTCCACAAATTTTAAACAATGCAAAATTGACTAAATTAACATAGATGATACACTTAATTCCATAATTTCTATGAAAGGTCAATTATAGCATGAATTTAGTGTAATTTATATAATAAATCAGTTTTAACTATTAACATATGAATAAATAACAAGACTATATAAACACAACTAATAACATGAATATGTTACAAAAGGCGATATAGTGGTATGAATTTGATAAACGTATAAACATAGGTTCAAACACGTCCATATTTGAAACCATGTTCTAAATCCGAACACAGCCATTAACATGATCGCATTGTTAGTTGTATACTAGGAATGCATGTAAGTCAACTCATTTAGCCTATCTACTCCACATTTACATATGAAAAAAATATTGTGTAGACATATAATACATTTACTAAGTTGGTTAATTATTAGTAAAATGATTATTCATATTCATAAATTTTCTCAATTTCGAAAAAAATACATTAAGATAAAGATTTCGAACTCATGAAATATTTTACCTAATGAGAGGAAATTAAAATTTTAATCTTTAAAAAATTAATTTGTTTTTTATTTTTTGAAAAATAATTTGTTTTTGTTTTATTTCATATTATAAATTTTCAATTTATAAAACCAAAACTAGAAAATATTTCATCTAGAATGTGAGATATTAGTGATCGTTATATTATTTGAATGGTCATTAGATTAGAGATGACCTTGCACTTAAAAAGTTCTTTGGTTGTGATTTTTATTATTCCCTTCTCACGTTGATTGACAAATTTGTAACTCTGTACTTATTATTTGTTTACCATAACTTTCTTTTGGATTTATAATTCATTTTGGTACTATTTACCATGAATGCATACAAAGAATACTAATAGCTATTATTTTCCATGCTATTTGAGGTTAAATTACTTAGTATTTGGCATCTTTAAAACTTGCTTACTATGGATATTATGATATCTTCATATTTTTAATTCATTATGTTATAGATAACGAGTTTGAGTAGAAAATAAAATTTTAAGTGCAACTTTGTTTATGATTATCCAATCAAGGAAATATTAGAGTTATTTGGAAGCTAACTTGATGGGAAACAACTTTGTAGAAGACACTAAAATTTAAATCTAGCATAAAGATGTCAAAAAGTTGAGCAAGATTAGAGGAGAGCATGACAAGTCTTCTAATTCTTTTTTTCCCTTTCTTTCTTTTATCTTAAAATTGCATTGTTTTAGTTTTGTTTTTGTAATTTTATTTGTCAAAACTCTAGTTAGGATTATGGATGTAGCTTGGGATGGATCTTTTGATTAGTCAATGCATGATTTGATTATTTGTTTGATTGAATTTATTCCTTTTTTTTCTTAATTATTAGATTTATGACTAGTCATTATAGATTCAATCTTATAGATTGTATAAAGGATTGAAAGGAGAAGTATGATCCATGCATTAGGAGAATAAAAAACTTATATCTAGAAAGTGAAAGCACCTTAAACTATTGTTATAACAAAAAGATTAATTAGTCTTAACGAGTCTGATTAGGTTAAATTTTTAATAGGTCTATATATTACATATTATTTAAGGTTGAATTACTTAGTGTCGTGCACTTTTATAACATGTTTTATTTTTATTATAGGATGTTTTCCTATGTTTAATTTATTTTCTTCATGGTGATGATATTAAGGAGGAAAACTTGAATTGAGTGTAATTTTTTCAACATTGTCCAATTGAGGAGATATTGGAGTTATTTTGAAGATAAGAAGATGAACAACATATTTGTAAAAAAATTAGTGGTTAAATCAAGCTTAAAGATGTAAAAAAAAGTTAAGAAGTTGGTGCAAAAGAACATAAGAGGCGCCAGACTTGCCAAAGAGATACATAGTAGGTGTAGATTATAGTATGTTTTGCTAGGTGTTTAATTGTGTTTTTAAGTGTTTTCTTAGAGGATTATCATGTGTATTGACTTATAATTGTGTTATTGTTAGTGTTTGCATGTGTTTTAAGTGTTTGATTAGTTTAAAGCCAAAATTTGATCTTAATTTTATGTTTTAAGAGGTGTTTGGTGTTTGCGAGTGTATGGAAATAGGAAATTGACGAAAAGATGAAGAATTTGAAGTATGAAACAATACAGGCTACAATTGTGTGAAAAGCGTGACAAATAACAAATTTTACAAATTTTAGCTTTTCTAGCTTGCGGGTTTTTTCTTGTACTTTTGACATTTTAAGGCTATTTTAAAAACCAAATTAAGTGAGGAAATTGATTTGCGCGTCGTAACGCTAGTAAAAATAAAATAGCTAGACTACTACTATAGCAGTGGTGAGTCTAGGTCGATCCCACACAGAGTGTGTGAAAAGTTTATGAAATGAAATTAACAGGTGTTTAGGTTTAACAGGGGGTTTGGATTTTGAAATAAGAAAATAAAATAAAACTAGACTAATAAAACAAATTAAAGAAAACATGCAAAAAAATGATAAAAATGGAGAATTCGGTAAGGACCTGGTTCTTTGGTTCAATCTTGGCCTATACCCTAATTAAGTATATTTCATTGATTTGTTGTTCTCAAACCTCTCCTAGAAACTATTAATCGTGGGTTAATAATTAACCCGAGTTT
>JAOTAY010020672.1:0-12032 GCA_025629805.1 Erythroxylum baracoense | reverse complement strand
GCTCCGTTATCTTAGGTTATGTGTCGGAATGACCTACGGGCGTCCCGATGCGTATCCTAGGGTAATGGGGTGTTACAGGTTGTCCTTGCAAATCACCCCTTTCCCAGAAGAATGGTTTATGAGCTATTTTCTGGGTGGCCTACGGGAGAAGGTTAAGAATCGAGCTAGGACTCACGACGCGCAAAGGCTAAGAATCGAGTCAAGACTCACGACGCGCTGACCAGAAATCAATTGTTAACTATGGCGTGAAAGGTAGAAAGGGAGTTGATCAATAAAGGGGTAATCGATACCAGTGAACCAAGGCAAAAGTTAAGAATCCAACCTTCCAGACATAATTCGCAGTTGGACACTCCAGCTATCCCTCGTTTTGGTCATTTGAACTGAAGATTTGTTAATATGAGGAGTGAAGGAAGGGAAACACCCAATAAATTCTGAGGTGATGAGGTAGACGGAAGTAGAAATAGTGGAACTAAGTGGAGGGGAATAAGGAATCTGTTGTATGAATAGATTATGGAGAGAAGGGCAAAAAGTTGCATTTTAAGTGTGGCCGAACCTTCGGTCCACTTCACCAATGTCCAAACAAGGAGTATAAGTTCATTATTTGGGAAGGAGACACAAACGGTAGTATGGTAAGAAACAATGGAAGGAGAAGAGCATCAAGAGGATTGGGAGCTCGTATGTAACTTCGTTGAGTTCAAAGAAATGGGAAAAGATCAAACCACATCTTTGAAATCCAAGGTTTTGATGGGTATGCTTAATGAAATGCCTATCTTGATTTTGGTAGATTATGGAGCTAGTAATAATTTTATGTCTAGTAGGTTGGTGCAAGCTATGGGAATCTCCATTACTCATAATCAAACTTTCAGAGTAAGATTAAGAGATGAGCATCGGTCTTTCTCATAAGGAGTTTGTAAGGAGGTAAAACTGGAAATGAATGGGGTAGAGTTTAGTGTAGATGCATATGTTTTTTATATTGAGGGACCTGATTTAATACTAGGCGTTGCATGGTTGGAGACATTAGGAGTGGCGAAGGTTGATTAGAAGAAGATGTGTATGTCCTTTGATCAAATGGGAGAAGAAGTCACTTTGTAAGGAATTAACATTTAAGGCTCTTCTCCTCATGCTCTATAACAGATACTCAAGCACCAGGAATTGGAAGTAGAAGGTTGTTGTGGTCTATAGGAATCAGTGGATCTATATTTGAAGAAATGGGAACCCTGAATACAGTGCAACAAAAGGAACTGCAGGTTGTTTTGTTCAGATTTAGTTAGTTTTTCAAGATACAAAAGAGCTGCCACCTAAGAGGGCTAATGACCATGCAATCAACCTGAAGGAAAGAGTAGAACCTATGAACATTCGTCCCTATAGGCACGCACATCATCACAAGGATGAGATTGAGAGGAAGATTTAAGAGTTACTGGAAATCGAGGTCATTAGGCCCAGTATCAATCCCTTCTCAAGTCTTGTGATTCTTCTTAAAAAGAATGATTGGTCATGACAGATTTATGTTGATTACAGAGCTTTGAATAAGCTTACGGTGCCCGACAAGTTTCCAATTCCAGTGGTTGATGAGCTGATGGAGGAGTTACATAGGGCTAAGTATTTTTCCAAGGCAGATTTGAAGTCAGGTTTTCACCAGATCAGGTTTAGAGAAGAGGATATCTATAAAATGGGGTTTCGGACTCATGAAGGGCACTATAAGTACCTAGTGATGCCCTTTGGTCTCATGAACGCACCCACTACATTTCAATCCATAATGAATTCTATTTTTAAACCTCTCTTACGTAAGTTCGTTTTAGCTTCTTTGACGACATTTTAGTTTACAATTCATATTGGAATCAACATATGCAATATTTGGCCTGGGTGTTACAACTCCTACTGGACAATCACTTGTATGCCAATAGGAGGAAATGTATTTTTGGATAGAAATTCGTGGAGTATCTAGGCCATGTTATCTTATGTAAAGGAATATCTATAGATCTATCGAAGATCAAAAGCATTTTGGAGTGGCTTATTCCCCAGAATGTGAAGGGAGTAGGAGGTTCTTTGGTCTCATTAGGTATTACAAAAAATTTGTCCAAGATTATGGAAAAATTGCAAAACCACTTACTGAACTTATCAAGAAAGACGGGTTCAGTTGGAAGAAAGAGTCCCAAGAAGCTTTTGAGGAGTTGAAGAGGAGAATGACTACATCACCAGTTCTAACTTTACCAGATTTCTCCAAGGAATTTTCCATCAAGTGTAACGCTTCAGGAAGGGGTTTGGGTGCTGTTCTAATACAATAGGGTCGCCCATTGGCTTATTTTAGTAAGCCACTAGCTGAATCAACTTATTCCAAATCTGTTTATGAGAAAAAAGTGATGGCAATTCAGCATTGGAAGCATTTTTTTACTGGGAGACATTTCAAGGTTTATACCGACCATAAAAGCTTGAAGCATTTATTAGACTAGCGGATTCCATCAATACATCAACAATGTTGGCAAGCTAAGTTGTTGGGTTTAGACTTTGAAGTTATCTATAAACCTGGAAAGCAAAATGGAACTGCAGATGCCCTCTCTAGAGTGGAAGACGATAAGATATTGTTCACGACAATTTCACCCCCATTTTGGTTTGATATGGATGTGGTTCGATAGGAGGTCAAAGGGAATCCCAAACTGAACTCACTTATTACAACTCTCCTGCATAACCCCAACTCTAAACCTGATTATCATCTAAGGGACTACTTGTTGTTTAATAAGAACAAATTAGTTCTTTCATCCACTTCTACGTTAATTCCCCAATTACTACAAGAGTATCATTCCTCATCTTCAGGGGGACATTCTGGTTTCTCAAAGACTTACAAGAGGTTGGCAAGCAGATTGTTTTGGATAGAAATGAAGTCGTCAATACAGAAGTTTGTTCATGAATGTGTCATATGCAAAAAGAATAAATACATGGCTATATCTCCAGCTGGTCTCTTGCAACCTCTACCTATTCCCAAGCTGATTTGGGATGAAGTCTCAACAGATTTTATTATAAGGCTCCCGAAGTCCCATAGTTATGAAGTCATAATGGTGGTAGTAAATCGACTATCAAAGTATGCTCATTTCTTACTTCTCAAACACTCTTTTACAGCCAAAATAGTGGCTGAAGTATTTATCCATGATGTGGTGAAATTGCATGGTGTTCCTAGCTCGATATTGAGAGCTATAGACCCATTCTTCACTAGTAATTTCTGGAAAGAGTTATTTAAGCTACAAGGGACAACATTGAAGATGAGTTCTTCCTACCATCCCTAAATAGACAGACAAACGAAAGTGGTTAATTGGTGTCTAGAAACCTACCTTCATTGCTTCACTACCAAACAACCTAAAAATTAGTCTTATTGGTTGTTTTGGGCTAAATATTGGTATAATACTAACTATCATGTCTCAATTGGGAGGACTCCTTTCGAAGTCGTCTATGATTGCCTTCCACCAACCTTGTTGCAGTTTTCCAAGGAGAAAATCAAGTGGAATTAATGGCCTAGATTTGGTTGATAAAGATAAAGCTTTATGCCAACTCAAACATAACCCATTATGTGCATAATCTATGATAAAGAAATTCGCAGATGTTCACAGGAGGAAGGTGAAGTTTCAAGATGGAGACTTGGTCTTTGTTAAGCTAAGACCACATAGACAGTTTACTACTGCAAGGCAAATTTATCCCAAGTTGTTTGCAAGATATTATGATCCTTTTAAGATCATTGGAAGGGTGGGACAAGTTACTTATAAGCTACAGCTCCCACCTACATCCAAAGTACATCCAGTTTTCCACATTTCCCAGCTAAAGAGGGCAGTGGGCAATCATCCTATTAAGCATAGTCTTCCTCAAGGTTTATAGATGGAAACCTTGGAATTGGTTGAACCTGAAGCAATCCTAGCCTCACACATCACTAAGTCTAAGGGCAGAAATATTCAACAGTGGCTCATCCAGTGGAAAGCCAAACTAGCAGAGGAAGCAACTTGGGCGGATGCATAATTCATTAAAGTGCAATTTCCTTCTACCCACCTTGAGAACAAGGTGCCTATTGAGGAGGAGAGAATTGACAGCAATGTTAGCACCTCTCCTAGTGATCAGTCTATATTACCTAAGCAACCTAAGCCCATTAAAACTTATATTTGTAGGAACAAGCTGGGGAAGGGGGAATCCACCATGACGGTAAGTTGTTATGAGTTTGTTATAGGTAATTAAGGAGAGAGAATATGTAAAGAGGAATATAACCGAACTGGAAGAGGAGGGCGGCATGTTTTTCTTAATTGTGAAGGATTGTTTAGGCCTAGATATTTTTCCAAGAGGGGAGCTTGCTCCAGTTGTCTATCTTACATGCATAAATAATGCAATCTCTATATTATTTCCTATTATAAAGCATTCTTTATCTCACACATAGTGATAAAGCTACAGTGTAAAGTTGGATATTTTATTCTCGAGAGCAACTCAGTCTCATTATAAAATAATTCTAACTTCTCAGAAAGTTCTCTAGCTAACTCATATTGCTCTTTCTGTAGGCATGCACGTGTACTGAGATTGTCTTTATCTCAATTTAGTAAACACATCCACATATTGTACTACGACTCGAACATCTTGAAGGTTGAGTTCTATCTGGTTAGACAATCTAAAACCAACATCTTCATACTTCGAATACATAGAAACCATGTAGTTTCTACAAATTGCTCAACTCTTTTAGGTGTTACACTCCAATATACTCACTATTTCGAATCGAATATATTCCTTCATTCATGATATACAATCCATCCTTTATAATTAAGTTCAAAATATATGCAAAACAATACATATAAAGTAACTTTCCACCTACCAACAAGCTCTCTACTCGTATCTTATTCTTTAACTTTTCAATCATATCATAATTCGTGCTACAATTGTCGAATTTTATGGTGGACAATTTGTCGTCGATATTAAAATCCATCAAATAGTCTCTAAACACGGTTGCCAACCTTTCACTTGTATATATTGCCGGCATATAAATGAACCTGTTATGTACAAATATTACCAACATCAATTATAAAATAATGAAAAAGTAAATGATAAAAATATTAAAGAATATAAATTACCTCAAAAGTTTATTACTTAAAGTCCAATCATTGTCAATATAATGTGTCATCATCGCCATATAACCCTTATTTTGATTATTAGTTGTCTATATATCTATTTTAATGACAATCTGCCCTTTATTACTTGACAATGTCCTCAAAATTTCTTTCTTCTTATCCATGTATATCTTCATAATGTCCTTCTTCAACGCATTCCGACTTGGAACCTTAAAGGTCGACTATAGTGAGTTGCAAAACATCCTAAATCTTTTGGTATCAACCATATATAGTGGATGTTCATCACCAATTACCATATAAGCCATCAATAGCCATAATTTGTTGTTGCCATTTCATTCTTCTCTCTTATAAGATTAGGGGTAAAAAAATATTTGACCTCCTAAAACCATATTTCTTTTACTACACAAATCTACATGTATCTTTAAATGAGAGGTTTCCCCTTTTGAACTCCCTATTAACTTCTTTTGAAAATATTTACATCGAGCTTTTTCTACTTCATTCGTAAATCTAGTCTTATTTATATGATTCCAAACTTCACTTTTCAATTGAATTCGCGTTGAACTTCTATCTTCACTTGGTATAGGATTAGACGTTTCCATTTCTATCTCTGGTACTAGGTTACCACTCTCTACTGAAGGAATATGCTTATCCATCTGAAAAAATCAACATATAAATGTATATGTTATTCATAATCATAAATGAATAACATTATGATTAATATATATGTACTATTTTAAAATACAAGTCATAAAATAAGGAATTACATACTTAATTAATTTAACTTAACTGTATACTTATCCTTTGCATCCAAACTTATCTCTGTAATGAAATTCATTAAAAATATAATTCTTCGTGATAAATACTAATATAGGTCAAAGAAAAACTACTCTATAAGCGTATGTTGGTGCCATTACTCAGTAAATGTAAGTATCATTATACGTATATAATTTGATCTCTAGAGCCACTTGTATACTTGCTCAACTAAAATCAAGTTACTTTAGTTATGAACTTTCAGATGGAAACATGGATCGAAGAATTTTCTTACCCCTGGTAACGATTAGTTATTTAGTATACATAGAATATGAAATAAAATGTATATTTGTATGGATGTGTACTGACATAATGCAGCTGCTTAATCCTTTTGAGTCATGCATAAATGTGAGAAACCTCCTTCCTCATAAATGACATCAATTTTGTTAGCTTACACCAATTACTTTATCATGTTTTCCTATGGCTTTCCTGCAATTCTCTTTTATTTCTAAAAGTAACACATATACATACACATAAAGAGTCCTGGTGCCAACAAGCTCTAGTGCAATTATGGTAACTCTCATCCTTATATAGCACAATTATCCATTTGTAATAAAAGAATATTAATACAACTTCTACAATTATGCACTGCTTGCAACAACCTTATTCCTTTAAATCTGAACTAGTCACCTTCCATTCTTTTTTTTTCCCTTTGTATTCCTATTAACTTTTTGTACATAAAAGAGCATAAGAACTTCATTGGGATTTAACTTTATGATGCAAAATAAAATTAAATTCTAAAAGGAAAGAATATTTTAAGTAATATAAATAAACATATATCTCAAATGTCGAACCTAAGAACATTTATATTGGAAGGGGAAATAACACTTGCTCAATGGTTTTTATGGTTTTTAGTTTTATTTTTTAGTGTATATGTATTTTTTATTTTTTTTTCTCTATTGTTAGCAAAAAAATTAATTATCTCATAGTTAAATCTCATTTTTAAACTTGACAAACACCATTTTCCCGTACATATAGAAAAGTTGATAAATATTATCCTAAAGTTGTCAATTAGTTCAAATTGGCAGGCCATACGATGTAAGAAATGCACCCACAATGATAACATCATGATTAAAGAGAGCATACTTGATCGATCTGGATGTAAATTACATATTATGAATTGATTTCATATGGATGAAATCATCTCAAATTCACAATTCGTGTGCATAAGTAATTATTTTCATTTTTTTTCACTGGGAGCCTATAGCAGCAATTCTCACTAACACTGATGACAACAATGAATCAAAACTACAAAAGATTAACAACATTAAGTACAAACTTTAGTTTACTTATACATATTAGTGTCTGTTGTTCATATACTTCCTACACCAATGCATTTACACTATATCCCAACATTAAGTTATTCCATGACATAGTATCTTTATGGGGTATTTCCTCAAATGCTTTACCTACTTTAGCCAAATCATCAAACCTTGCATACATATCCACCAAAGCATTCCCTATAAACAAGTCAAATCCATAACTCCTCTGCAAACTTCTTAATGAATAATAAGACAAAAGCAAATTTGAGAAGAGAGTAGTAGAGTACCCTAATTTCTGCAGTAATATTTAAAAGAAAACATCTTGATGAAATAATATGATATTGGGAGAATGGGGAAAGGTGTTAGAGTAGTGCTCTAAATGCAATCACCTTTAGCACTTTTGTACAAACTTTATTTTAATTAATAAAGCGAAAGGCAATTTTCATTAATTTGATGTTCTTTCATATATGAATTGATCTCAATCTTAAATTGAATTAATAAAGTCCATAATACAAAACATAGCATCAAGGAAATTATGATGAGATCATGATAATGAGATTCCTATCATGTACAATTATGTTAATATCTAAATAATCCCTAGTCATAGGATTAATAAGACAGGACATTATTAATCCAGATAGACTAGCACATGTTATACTCCTTGATTTGATCAAGCAATGGATCTCACAAACTATAAGCATAAGATGTTTAGAGTTAACATGTAAATGGTTACTAAAAGTAGTAAGTACATCAGATGACCCACTATGAGATTATCATATAGATGATCCATCAAATGTCAATGATTAATCTCATTATAGCAATAGTGCAAATATTCTTAGACTTCAGGTACTCAAGGATATCTTGGATAATAATCCTATGCTTTGACATCATTCCTTGTTACCTCAAGATGAGGTCGCTCTTAGGGTGGTGATTGGGTACAGTTATTGGTATTCGAAGATAATTGAGTAGCCAATAAAGGATTCATTACTCCTAACAGAAGGAGATGATACCCATGACCTCTTGTCAGGGTCATTACTTAGGAGTCTCTGGCCAGAGTAGTTATATGTCATGAAGAGAGTCTTCAATGACACATGGAGTAATGAGATCTTAGTACAAGAACTAACATCACTTAGACTATATGTGATGTAGTCAGTCTAGCGGGAGTTGACATATAGCCCATACTCCGAACAAAGTGGAGTATAGTATAGTCAAAGGACGAATTGCACGGTAATTGTCTATGGAAAGGTTCGTAAGTTAAAGAATTAACTATTGAATAGTTTGTGTATTAATCAACTTATGTTCCAGTAAATTGGCATCATGAAACCTTTCATGATTTGATTGAATTAAGAGTTAATTCAAGTGGCATGAAACCAGCTATGATTTTCTCATATTAAGAGTTAATCAAGGTACCCAAAATAATTGGGAGCCTAAGGGTCATACACATAAAAGATGTCACGATCGTGACCGAAGGCTCGACAGATGTACATAAGTGAAACAAGTCTAACAAGTTCTTACATACTCAAGTGAGAGGATAATTCTAGATGAGTTCTAGAGAGAAAGAGAAGTGATCTTGAGTCTTCTTCACGTAATTTATGCAATTGTTGCATAAACTAATTGCATGCAAGATATTCTTGATCTATCTCTCTATTTAAACATCTACTTGAACTTATCAAGTTTGGTGTTCTAACCACCCTTACACACTGCTTCTTCTTCCTCTTTGCGTGTTCTTGGATGATCAAGGAAGAGTTTGGTGTTTGCTACGACCCAAACAAGGAGAACAATCAAGAAAGGAGGAGAACAAAAGGTACAAGTGTTTAAATTTATGTTCTTATGATATGTCTATACATGCATATGTGCTTCTAGATTTTCGAGGTTATCATGTGAACAAAATTTAGATTCCAACACTTTCACTGCATTGTCATACATATGATGCATGAATTCATGGCATCCTAATAGTGGTATCAGAGCAAGTTTATGCGTATAGTAAATGATGTATTGAATATGTGCAAAGTGTTTGCTGGATTGTGACTGACATGCATGTTGATTTGGAATAATTCATATAAAATGTATAAAAAAATTTTTTCTAATTTTATTTCACAAAAATGTTTATAAGATGTTATATTATGTTTCTGTCGAAGGAAACTGCAATTGAATGTCATTTGCTATTTTATTCGAATTAATATCCAATCTATTCATATGTTAGTTTTTGGGAATTTCTGGAAAACTAAATGCATGTGCTAATTTTGAAATTTTCGTAATAATTCTAGAAATTGTTTTCTGATTTTCTTCTACAGAAATGTTTATAAGGAGTTATGTTATGTTTCTGTCAAAGGAAGATGCAATTGAATATCATTTGCTATTTTATTACAAATTTAGTTTTAGCTTGATGCATGTATGAAGATCTGGGAAATTCTAAAATCTGATGAACATGCATGCTTGTAAATTCCATATTAATTTTTATAAAAATTGTTTTTATAAATTTTATGCATGCACATGGAAGATAATATGTTTCCACGTGTATGAGATGCATGACATTTGTTGTTAAAGTGATTATCTTATGCATGAATGATGTAGAGTATGACTAGTGTTAGAAGTAATATGACAACTGTCATAGACATGTGATATGCTGGCTAATTCCACTTAGTTAATAAATAATTCCTTAGGAATTAGTTTTTGGAATTTTTTATTAGGAACATTTAGAATGTGTATAAGACTCTGGAATTTTTCCAGAATTAATTGAATTTGATTCAATTAATAAATCAAATCAAAGTAAACATTGATCAACTATTTGAAAGCTGATTGAGTTGACTTAATTAATGATTTATAGTGTATGTGTTTCGGTTATAAGACCTTAATAAAATTTTTATGAGATAAGAGATGTACTATTTTGATTTTAGTAGCATGCTTAGTGCATATGCTTGAAATTAGGGTTTCAGAAATTTTCCAAACATTGAATCGGTCCTTTTAGTGTCTAGTAGGTTAACTTATTTATCTTGATGATTTTGGCCGTCGAGATATTTTTGGCTTATTCCGAAATTGTTTAGATAAATTTGAGAGGACCTAGGGACATTATAGATGACTAATTGATGCATGAGAATTTTAGAAACCCTAAGGATTAATTTAGAATTAATCCAAGTAGAGCATAACATTTCGAGTGTGACTAGAGAAAGGCATATATACTAGAAATAAAGTGTTTAATTTGGACATCAAAATAATTGAATTTTAGGATTCTTAATCAAATCATATTCATAATTCTAATTAGCCAAGACTAACTCTAGTACTAAATTCGGTTCAAGAGTTGAATCGAATCACGAACTTTTAATGCATAGTAAAGTCACAACCTCAATTAAACCTTCTTTGTATGATACATGCATTTGATGCATTTTAAGGGTGGTTATAGACATAGGCTCAATTTAATTAAGTTGTCCATAATCTGAATATATATATGTGATATATATACAATATCATCCAAGTATTGATTAGACCAAAGAACAAATCCCTCAATTGAAATATTAGGACTTATGCCTTCCATTGATATGACAAGAACCAAAATTCTTTTAGAGTTGGGTTGTTGGGCAAACCCAAGCCCGCCCTACATGAATATATTCAAATCATAAAAATTAGATTTTTGGATTAATGGATTGGTCCTAACTAGAAGCGTTGATTTGTTGGGCAAACTCAATGTCAACGTGGATAGAGGTGAAGTTAGTTTATATACTTGGGATGTATACAAATCAAAAGTTGATAACCTAATGAGTGTGCTAAATCAACAGCTGATGGCACAAGTTGATAGTTGCATAACTAAATGCAATTAGTATGAATGATACCTACCGATTGACCTAAGGTGGCTTATTAGGCAAACCAAAGGTCATTCTTGGTGATATTGGATATCGACCCATTAAGAAAACTATAAGTTTTCTCGAATTCGTAGAGAGGGCTATGGATTTGAATAAAAATAGTGAAACCCATAATGCATATGATTAATGTCCTTATCGAAATGCACTAGTGTACATTCTAAAACTTTTTCTCGTTCTTCTAAGTTATTGAATCGCCACGATGTCTTCATCCAGTGTGAACCTACGCTCTTTATTAGACTCCAAGAAACTCATAGGACCTAACTTCTTTGATTAGCTACGAAATTTGAGAATTTTTCTCAAATATGAGAAACTAGGATATGTCCTAGATGAACCACTTCTCGATCCCCCTACTACGGATGCATCTTATGAGGATTAGAAAGCTTACAAGAAGCTACTGGATGATAGTGAGTTGGCTAGCTGTATAATGCTGGCCTCTATGTCACCAGAACTGTAGAAGCAGCATGAGGCTATGGATGCTCATACCATAGTCTACCATCTAAGGGAACTATTTGATGAGCAAGCTCGATCTAAAAGGTTCGAGTCCTTAAAGTTTATTTTCTGCTTTAAGATGGCTAAGGGATCATCTCCAGTGCAGTATGCGTTGAAGATGTACGGATAGACTGACAGGTTAGCCAATTTAGGTTTTATAATGGATCATGAATTAAGTATAGACTTAATTCTGACTGGATTGATTGATAGTTATTCACAGTTTGTGCTTAACTATTGGATGAACCAAATATCCACATCGATACCTGAGTTGATTAATCTGCTCAAACTAGTTTAGCAAACTATCAAGAAACACAGTAAGGCTGTGATGCTGGTGGACTCTCCTTCTAGTTCTAAAAAGAAGAACCAAAAGAAGAAAAAGAAGTCCAAGAAGCCAATGGGAGGTGTAGCCAAGAAGAAGGAAAAGGAGACAACATAAAAGGGGATATGCTTCCATTGCAATAAGGAAGGACATTGGAAGAGGAACTACAAAGCTTATCTGGAGTCACTGAAGCAGAAGAAGGCATTAG
>JAOTAY010020671.1:0-12033 GCA_025629805.1 Erythroxylum baracoense | reverse complement strand
TGTAACACTATCAGGTCTGCCTTCAACTCTGCTTGATCAATCACAATCGAGCACCCCTTGCAGACCTCACCTAAGGCTGTAGTACTACCTAGAGGTGTACTCACCTCTAGCCCATACTGTAGTAACTCCCTATCACAATACAGTCTACAAGCAACATGCGGTGCGATAAAAGAGTGTGTGGACCCTGGATTTAGTAGTGCAAAAGCCTCAAAATTAGAAATCAGAAGTGCACCTGCTACCACATCTGGAGAGTCCTAGGCCTCCTGCCTAGTCATGGCATCCACCAAAGGTGCCTTGCGACCATATCAATGGGCTGTTTTGCTCATTGGGCTGTTTTGCCCACCAAATGTGCCTAGCGACCATGTCATTGGGTTGTTTTGCCCACCGATGGTGCTTAGCGATCATGCCAACGTACTATTTTGCTCACTGAAAGTGTTCCAACGAGCTTTTTTTTCCCACCAATGGTGCCTAGCGAGCATGTCAACTGGCAGTTTTACCCACCGAAGATGCCCAACAGGCTGTTTTTCCCACTAAAGATGCCTAACGACCATGCGAACGGGTTGTTTTTCCCACCCACGGTGCTTAGCGACCGTATCAATGTACTATTTTGCCCATAGAAGTCACCTAACAAGCTATTTTCCCACTAAAAGTGCCTAACAACTATGCCAACGGACAGTTTTACCCAACGGGTTGTTTTACCCAACAACCTAATTTTCCAACCGAAGGTCCCTAGCGAGCATTTTAACCACTGAAGGTGCCCAACGTGCTTTTTTTTCTCACCAAAGGTGCCTAGCCACCGTGCCAATAGGTGCCCATCAAAGATGCCTAGAGACCTCGCTAACGAGTTGTTTTACCCACCGAGGGTGCCTAGCGATCGTGCCAATAAAGGTTGGGCAACTAGCTATTTTTCCAATTGCAAGTGCCAAACTGGCTGTTTTTCCCACCAAAGATGCCTAAAGATCGTGCTAACAGGTTGTTTTACCAACAAAGGTGCCTTGCGACCATACCAACGGGTTGTTTTGCCCACAGATGGTGCTCAGTGATCATGTCAACATATTGTTTTGCCCACTGAGGGTGCCTAGCGACCGTGTCAATAGGAGGTGGGCAACTAGTTGTTTTTCTCATCGAAAGTTATCAAGTAGCTATTTTTCCCACCCAAGGTGGTTAGCGACCATGTCAATGGACTGCTTTGCCCACTGACAGTGCCCAATAGGTCATTTTTTGCACCGAAAGTGTCTGGTCATCATACCAATGAGTTGTTTTACCGATCGAAGGTGCCTAGTGACAATGTCAATGGGCTGTTTTACCCACCGAAGGTGCCCAACTATTTGTTTTTCCCACCAAAGGTGCCTAGTGAACGTCCTAACAGGTTGTTTTGCCCACCCAAGGTGCCTGCAGACTTTGCCAATGGGCTGCTTTGCCCAACTGGCTATTTTTCTCACAAAAGGTGCCTAGCGAATGTCCCAACCGACTATTTTACTCACTAAAGGTACCTAGAGACCGTGCTAGCGGGTTATTTTGCCCACCCAAGGTGCCTAGTGACTATGCCAACGAGCTATTTTGCCCACCGAGGGTGTCTAGAGACCCCTACCAGTGGGAAGTTTTGCCCGTCAAGGGTGCCCAATGGGTTGTTTTGCCACCAAAGATGCCTAGTGACCATGCCAATAGGTTGTTTTCCCCACTGATGGTGCTTAGCGATCGTGCCAACTTATTGTTTTGCCCACTAAAGGTGGACCAATGGGCTATTTTTCCCACTGAAGGAGCCTAGCGATCGTGCCAATGGGCTCTTTTGCCCATCAAAGGTGCTCAATAGGTTGTTTTGCCCACTGAAGGTGCCTAATGACCATATCAACAGGTTATTTTTCCCACCGATGGTACTTAGCGATCGTATCAACCTGCTATTTTGGCCACTAAAGATGCTCTAACTAGCTATTTTTCCCACCAAAGGTTCCTAGTGATATTGCTAAAGGGCTGTTTTACCCATCGAATGTACTCAATGGGTTATTTTGCCCACCGAAGGTGCCCAACGGGTTGTTTTCCCACCAAAGATGCCTACCCACTGTGCCAACGGGTTGTTTTACCCACCAAAGGTGCCTAGAGACCATGCCAATAGGTTGTAGTCACCATGCCAATGGGCTGTTTTGCCCATTGAAGGTGCATAGCAAGCATGGCAATGTGTTGGTTTGCCCACCAAGGATGCCCAATGAGTTGTTTTTCCCACCTTAGGGGCCTGACCATCATACTAACGAGTTGTTTTGCCCACTGAAGGTGCCTAGTGATAATGCCAACGGTCTAATTTACCCACCAAAGGTGCCCCAACAGGCTGTTTTTCCCCCCAAATGTGCCTGGTGAATGTGCCAATGGGCTGTTTTGCCTACCTAAGGTGCCTAGAGACTGTTCGAACGAGAACTTTTGTTCACCTAAGGTGCCCAACAGGCTGTTTTTCCCCTAAAAGGTGCCTAGAGATTGTGTCAATGGACTGTTTTGCCCACCGAAGGTACCTAAAGACCATGCCAACGAGTTGTTTTGCCCACCCAAAGTGCTTAGCAGCTATGCCAACGAGCTGTTTTGCCCATCGAGGGTGTCCAACAACTATACCAACGGGGTGTTTTGCCTACCTCGTGTCTAACAACTATGCCAACACGGTGTTTTGCCCACCGAAGGTGCCCAATGAGCTGTTTTTCCAACAGAAAGGCCCTAACGGTTGTGCCAATAGGTTGCTTTACTCACAGAAGGTGCCAATCGACCGTGCCAACAAGGTGTTTTGCCTATTAAAGGAACCTAGCGACCGTGCCAATAGGCTATTCTTGCCACCGAAGGTGCCCAACAGGCTGTTTTTCCCAGTGATGGTGCCTAGCGACCATGCCAATGGGTTGTTTTACCCAAAGAAGGTGTCCAATGAGTTGTTTATCCCACCAAAGGTGCCTAGCGACTGTGCCAACAAGGTCTTTTTCCAACCGAAGGTGCCTAGCAACTGTGCCAACAGGCTATTTTTCCTACCGAAGGTGCCCAAAGGGTTGTTTTTCTCACTGATGGTGCCTAGTGACTGTGCCAATGGGCTGTTTTACCCACCAAAGATGCCCAACGAGCTATTTTTCCCACCAAAAGTGCCTAGTGACCATGCCAACGAGTTGTTTTACCCACTGAAGGTGAGCTAATGGGCTATTTTTTCTACCAAATGTGCCTAGTAACTGTGTCAATGGACTATTTTGCCCACCGAAGGTGTGCCAACGAGTTTCTTTTCCTACCAAAGGTTCGCCAATGCACTATTTTTCCACCAGATGTGCCTAGCGATCATGCCAACGAGCTGTTTTACCCACCGAAGGTGCCTCAAGACCATGCCAATGGGTTATTTTGCCAACCAAGGGTGCCTAGCCGCCGTGCCAACTGAAGGTGTGCCAACGACCTATTTTCCACCGAAGTTGCCTAACGACCGTGCCAAAGGGTTGTTTTACCTATCGAAGGTGCCTAACAAACTGTATTTCCCACTGAAGCCGCCTAGAAACTGTGCCAACGGGCCCACCCAAGGTGCCTAGTGACAGTGTCAATGGGTTGTTTTGCCCACGGAGGGTGCCTAGCTTGTGGGCCAATGGTTAGTTTTGCCCATTAAGGGTGCCTAGCGATCGTATTAATGGACTATTTTGCCTACCAAACGCACCTAACTGGTTGCTTTTCCTACCAAAAGTTCCTAACAATTGTGCCAATAGGATGTTTTGCCCACCAAAGGTGTGCCAACAGGTTACTTTTCCCACCAAAGGTGCCTAGCAGTTGTGCCAATGAGTTGTTAGCCCATCGAAGGCACCCAACTGGCTATTTTTTCCATCAAAGGTGTCTAGTAACCACGAGAATAGGCTATCTTGGCCACCCAAGGTGTCTGGCAATCGTGTCAATAGGTTGTTTTGCACACCGTGGGCGCCTAGTGGCCATGCCAGTAGGTAGTTTTGCCCACCGAGGGTGCCTAGCAACCTTACTAATGGGCTGTCTTGCCTACTGAAGGTGCCCAACTGGCTGTTTTTTCCACCAAATGCACCCAACGGGCTTTTTTGCCTACCAAGGCTGCCCAATGGGCAGTTTTGCCCACCGAAGGTAACTAACGAACATGCCGACGGGCTGCTTTACCCACTGATGGTGCCTAGCGATCGTGCCAATGGACTATTTTCCCATCGATGGTCTACCAACGGGTTGTTTTTCTCACCGAAGGTGCCTAACGAACCTTTTTCCCACTAAAGGCGTCTAGCTACCGTACCGACGGGTTGTTTTGCCCATCGAAGGTGCCTAGTGACTATGCCAACAGGTTATTTTGCCCACCGAGGGTGCCTAGCGACCATGTCTATGGGCTGTTTTGCCCATCGAAGTTACCCAATGGGCTATTTTGCCCACCGAATGTGCCTAATGACCATGCCAACAGGTTGATTTGCCCACTGATGGTGCCTAGCAATTTTGCCAATGGACAATTTTTCTACCAAATGTGCCTAGTGACCATGCCAACGGACTATTTTACCCACCAAAAGTTTTCCTAAGGGTTTTTTTTCCCACCAAAGATGCCAAGCGGCCGTGTCAACAGACTGTTTTGCTCACCGGAAGAGCGCCAACATATTGTCTTTCCACCGAATGTGCCTAGCGACCATGCCAACGAAATGTTTTACCCACCTAATGCATGCCAATGAGTTATTCTTCCCACCGAAGGTCCCTAGCGACCGTGCCAACGTGCTATTTTGCCCACTAAAGGTGCCCAACTGCTAGTCACCGTTCCAACGGGTTGTTTCGCCCACTAAAGGTGCCTAAAGGCCATACCAACGGGTTGTTTTGCCTACTAAGGGTGCATAGGGATTGTTTTGCCAACCAAAGGTGCCCAACTGGTTGTTTTTCCAACCAAAGGTGCCTAGCAACTGTGTCAACTAGCCGTTTTGCCCACTGAAGGTGTCCAATAGGCTATTTTGTCCACCAACGGTGTCTAGCCCCCATGCCAAAGGGCTTTTTGGCCCACCGAAGGTGCCTAGCAACTATACCAATGTGTTGTTTTCCATTTATGGTGCTTAACGATTGTGTTAACGTACTATTTTTTCCACTGAAGGTGTGTCATCGGGCTATTTTTCCCACCGAAGGTGCCTAGTGATCATGTCAATTGGCTGTTTTAGCCACTGAAGGTGCCCAACAGGCTATTTTTCCCACCGAAGGTGCCTAGCCACCGTGCCAACTGGCTGTTTTGCCCACTAAAGGTGCCTAGCAACCATGCCACCAGTTTTTTTCCCACTAAAGGTGCCTAGTGACAATGCTAATGGGTTGTTCTGCCCAACGAAGGCACTCAATTGGCTATTTTTTTCACCAAAGGTACCTATTGAACGTGTCAACGGGCTGTTTTGCCCACCCAAGGTGCCTAAAGATCGCACCAACGAGTTGTTTGGCCACCAAAGGTGCCCAACTGGCTATTTTTCCCACAAAAGGTGCCTAACGAATGCACCAATGGGTTGCTTTACCCACCGAAGGTGCCTAGCAACTGTGCCAATGGACTGTTTTACCCACCAAAGCTGCCCAACAGGCTACTTTTCCCATCGAGGGTGCCTAGCAACCGTGTCAACAGGCTGTTTTACCCACCGGAGTGCCTAGCGATCATGCCAATAGGCTATTTTGTCAATCAAAGGGGCACAATGACCGTCCCAACGGGATGTTTTACCCACAGATGTGCCCAACTGGTTGTTTTTCCAATCAAAGGTACTTAGCGATCCTGGCAACGGGTTGTTTTGCCCACTGAAGGTGCCCCATGGGTTGCTTTGTCCACCAAAGGTGCCTAGCGACCATGCCAATGGGTTGTTTTGCCTACCGATGGTGCCCACCAAAAGTTCCTAACAACTGTACCAACGGGTTGTTTTGCCCATCCAAGGTAAGTCAACAGGCTATTTTTCTCACCAAAGGTGCCTAGCAGCTGTACCAACGAGCTACCTAGCTAACCAAAGGCACCCAACTGGCCATTTTTCCCACCAAAGTTGCCCAGTAAATGCGACAATGGGATGTTTTGCCCATCAAAGGTGCCTATTGATTATGTGAACGAGCTGTTTTGGCCACCTAACCTGCCTAGCAACCATGTCCACTAGCTGTTTTACACAACAAGGGCGCCTAGCAACTGTGCCAATGGGTAGTTTTGCCCACCGAGGGGGTCTGGTATCCATGCCAATGGACTGTCTTACCCACTGATGGCACCCAACTGGTTGTTTTTCCCACCAAATGCACCCAACGAGCCTTTTTACCCTCTAAAGGTGCCCAATAGATAGTTTTGCCCACATTAGGTGTCTAGCAACCATGCCAATGGGCTGTTTTGCCCACTGATGATGCCTACCGACCGTGCCAACGAACTATTTTCCCATCGATGGTGTGCCAACGGGTTATTTTTCCCATCAAAGGTGGCTAGCAACTGTTCCAAAGGATTGTTTTGCCTACCAAAGGTGCCCAACAGACTATTTTTTCCATTGAAGGTGCCTAGCCGTCGTACCAACAGGCTGTTTTGCCCACCAAAGGTGTCTAGTGACCATACCAATGGTTGTTTCGCCCACCTAGGGTGCCTAGCGATCGTGCCAATGAGCTATTTTGCCCACCGAAGGTGGCCAATGCGTTGTTTTCCCACCAAATGTGCCTAGCGACTGTGCCAATGTATTATTTTACGTGCTAAAGGTGTGTCAATGGGCAAATTTTCCCACTGAAGGTGCCTAGTGATTGTACCAACGGGTTGTTTTACTCACCGAAGGTGACCAACAGGCTATTTTTTGAACCGAAGGTACCTAACCACTGTGCCAACGGGTTATTTTTCCTGCCGAAGGTGCCTAACAATGATGCCAACGGGTTGTTTTACCCACCAAGGGTGCCCAACGGGCTATTTTTCTTAGCAAAGTTGCCTAGCAACTTACCAACGGGCTATTTTGCCTACCGAAGGTGTCTAGTGACAATGTCAGTAGGCTATTTTGCCTACCGAAGGTGTCTAGTGACAATGTCAGTAGGCTGTTTTGCCCACCCGAAGGTGCCTAGTGACCATGTCAATGAGTTGTTTTACCCACTAAGGGTGTCTAGACACCATGCCAACGGGTAGTTTTGCCTATCGAGGGTGCCTAGCGACCATGCCAACAAGGTGTTTTTCCCACTAAAGGTACCTAGTGACCATTCCAATGGGCTATTTTTCCCTCCGAAGTTGTCAACGAGTAGTTTTTCCTATTGATGGTGCCTAGCGACCATGCCAACAAGGTGTTTTGCCCACCGAAGGTGCCTAGTGACTGTGCCAATGGGCTATTTTTCCCACCGAAGGTGCCCAACGGGTTGTTTTTCCCACTAATGGTGTCTAGCGACCGTGCGAACGAGCTATTTTACCCAGCAAAGGTGCGCAATGGGCTTTTTTCCCACCAAAAGTGCCTAGTGACTGTACCAATGGTTTTTTTGCCCACCAAAGGGGAGCCAACGGGTTATTATTTCCACCAAATGTGCCTAATGACCGTGGCAACAAATTGTTTTGCCACCTAAGGTGTGCCAATGGATTGTTTTGCCCACCAAAGATGCCCAATGGGCAGTTTTACCCACCGAAGGTGCTTAGCGACCATGCCAACGGGCTGTTTTACCCACCGATGGTGCCTAGCGACCGTGCCAATGGACTATTTTCCCATTGATGGTGTGCTAAAAGGTTGTTTTTCTCACCGAAGGTAGCTAGCGATCGTGCCAAAGGGTTGTTTTACTAACTGAAGGTGCCCAATGAACTGTTTTTCCTACGGAAAGCACCTAGCCACCTTACCAATTGACTGTTTTTCCCACAGAAAGTGCCTAGCCACTATATCAACTGGTTGTTTTACCCATCGAAGGTGTCTAGAGGTCATACCAACGGGTTGTTTTGCCCACTGAGGGTGCCAAGCAAACGTGCCAACGGGATGTTTTGCCCACTAAAGGTGCCCAATTAGCTATTTTTCCAACCAAAGGTACCTAGCGACCGTGTCAATGGACTACTTTCCCCACTGAAGGTGCTCAATAACCTGTTTGGCCCATTGATGGTACCTAGCGAGCATGCCAATGGGTTGTTTTGTCCATTAATAGTGCCTAGCGACTGTTCCAACGTATCGTTCTGCCTACCAAAGGTTTGCCAACGGACTATTTTCCCACCAAAGGTGCCTTATAACCGTGCCAACGGGTTGTTTTACCCACCGAAGGTACCTAACATGTTATTTCTCCCACCAAAAGTGCCTAGCCACCGTGCCAACGGGTTGTTTTGGCCATCGAAGGTGCCTTGCGACCATGTCAACGAGTTGTTTTGCCGATCGAGGGTGCACAATGGGCTGTTTTTCCCACCGAAGGTTCCTGGCCATCATACCAATGAGTTGTTTTGCCTACCGAAGGTGCCTATTGAAAATGCCAATGAGCTGTTTTGTCAATCGAAGGTGCCCAATTGGCTATTTTTCCCACCAAAGGTGCCTAGTGAACGTGCCCATGGGTTGTTTTTTCCACCGAAGATGTCTAGCGATCATGTCAACAAGCTATTTTGACCCAAGGTGCCTAACAACCATGATAACGAGCTGTTTTACCCACTGGGGGTGTCTAGTGACCATGCCAACGAGTAGATTTGCCCACCGTGGGTGCCTACTTATAGTACCAATAGGGTGTTTTGCCCACCGAAGGTTTCCGAAGAGCTATTTTTCCCACCGAATTGGCCTAGAGACCATGCCAACGTGTTGTTTTGCCCACTGAGGGTGCCTAGAAACCATATCAACGGGTTGTTTTGCCCACCGAAGGTGCCCAACTGGCTATTTTCTAACCAAAAGTGCCTAGCGATTGGGTCAACGGGCTGTTTTGCCCACTAAAGGTGCTTAATAGGCTATTTTGCCCACCGATGGTGCCTAGCGACCATCCCAATGGGTTGTTTTACCCATCGAAGGGGCCTAACAACCATTCCAGCGTACTATTTTGCCTACTGAATGCATGCCAACGGGCTATTTTTCCTACCGAAGGTCCCTAGTGATTGTGCCAACGAGCTATTTTGCCCACTGAAGGTGCCCAAAGGGCTATTTTTCCCACCAAAGGCGCCTAGCCACTATTCCAACTGGTTTTTTTGCCCACTGAAGGTGCTTAGATGCCATGTCAACGGGTTATTTTGCCCACCGAGGGTGCCTAGCAACTATGCCAATGGGTTGTTTTGCCCACCAAAGGTGCCCAACTTGCTGTTTTTTCAACCAAAGGTGCCTAGCGACCGTGTTAACTGGTTGTTTTGCTTACTGAAGATGCCCAATAGGCTATTTTGCCTACTGAAGATGCCTAGCCACCTTGCCAATGAGTTGTTTTGCCCACCGAAGGGGCCTAGCGACCATGCCAACGTGTTGTTTTGACCATCGATGGTGCCTAGCGACCGTGCCAACGTAAAGTTTTGCCTACTAAAAGTTTTCCAAAGGGCTATTTTTCCCACTAACGGTGCCTAGCGAACGTTTCAACGGGTTGTTTTGCCCACCAAAGGTGCCTAGTGACTGTGCGAACTGGTTGTTTTGGCCACCCAAGGTGCCTAGCGACTGTGTCAACGGGTTGTTTTGCACACCGAGGGTGCCTAGCGACTGTGCCCATGGGTAGTTTTGCCCACCAAGGTGCCTACCGACCATGCAAATAGGCTGTTTTGCCAGCGACTGTGTTAACGGGTTGTTTTACCCACCGTAAGTGCCCAACGGGTAATTTTTCCCACCAAAGGTGCCTAGCGGTCGAGCCAACGAGGTGTTTTGCCCACTGAACGTGCCTAGCGATCGTGCCAACGAGGTATTTTTCCCACCGAAGGTTCCCAACGGGTTATTTTTCCTACTGATGGTGGATAGCAATTGAGCCAAGGGGTTATTTTACCTACTAAAGGTGCCCAACAAACTGTTTTTCCTACCAAAGGTGCCTAGCGACAGTGCGAACAAGCTATTTTGCCCACCCAAGGTGCCCAGCGACTGTGTCAATGTGCTGTTTTACCCACTCAAGTTGTGTCAACAGGTTTTTTTTTCCACCAAAGGTCCCTAACGACCGTGTCAACAAGCTATTTTACCCACCGAAGGTGCTCAACAGGCTGTTTTTCCCACTAAAGGTGCCTAACAACTGTGCCACCAGGTTGTTTTGCCCAAACAAGGTTCCTAGCGACCATATTAATGAATTATTTTACCCACTGAGGTTGTCTAGAGACCGTGCCAACAGGGTATTTTGCCCACTGAAGGTGCCCACTGAGTTGCTTTTCCCACCGAAGGGGTCTAACGGTTGTGCCAATTGGCTACCTTGCCTGCCGAAGGTGCCTAACGACTATGCTGATGGATTATTTTCCCATCGAAGGTGCCCACTGACCATGCCAAAGGGTTGTCTTGCCCGCCAAAGGGTTATCTTGCCAACCAAAGGTGCCTATTGACCATGTTGACGGGGTGTTTTGCGTGCCCAATGAGTTGTGTTTCCTACTAAAGGGGCCTAGGGGCCATGAGAAGGGGTTTCTTTGCCTACCAAAGGTGCCTAGCGACCGTTCCAATAGACTGTTTTCCCATCAAAGGTGCCCCACAGGCTATTTTTCCCACTGAGAGTGCCTAGCAATTGTGTCAACAGGCTGTTTTGCCCGCCAAAGTGCCTACAGATCATATAAATAGGCTATTTTGCCAACTGAAGGGGCGTAGCGATCATGACAACGGATTTTTTTGTCCCCCAAAGGTGCCTAGCGACTGTGTCAATGAGGCATTTTTCCCACTAAAGGTGCCCGACGGGTTGTTTTTTCCACTGGTGGTGCCTAACGACTGAGTCAATGGGTTGTTTTACCAATCGAAGGTGCCCAACAAGTTGTTTTCCCATCGAAGGAGCCTAACGAATGGGTGAACGGGCTGTTTTGCCCAGACAAGGTGCCTAGTGTCTGGACCAACAGGTAGTTTTACCCACCGAAGGTGCCTAGCGACCGTATCAATGGACTGTTTTGTAGACCAAAGCCACCCAACTAGCTATTGTTCCCACCAAAAGTTCTTAACAATTTTGCCAACGGGCTGTTTTGCTCGCCAAAGGTGTGCCAACGGGCTATTTTTCCTAGCAAAGATGCATAGTGATTGTGCCAAAGGGCTGTTTAGCCCACCGAAGGCACCCAACTGGCAGTTTTCCCACTAAAGGTGCCTAACGTATGCACCAACGGGTTATTTTGCCAACCGAAGGCAGCTAGTGATTGAGGGAACGGGCTATTTTAGCCACCCAAAGTGCCTAAAGATCGTGTCAACGGGCTGTTTTGCACTCGTGCTAATGGGTAATTTTACCCACTGATGGTGGGTAGTGACCGTGCCAATGGGTTGTTTTGCCACCAATTGTGCTTAGCGATTGTGCCATCATATTGTTTTGCCCACTGAAGGTGCATCAAGGGGCTATATTTCCCACCAAAGGTGCCTAGCAACCATGCCAACGGGCTATTTTGCCCACCGAAGTTGACCAAAATATTGTTTTTCCCACTGAAGCTACCTAGCGACCATACCAACGGGCTATTTTTTCCAACCAAGGTGCCTAGTGACAGTGTCAATATGCTATTTTGCCAACCAAAGATGTGCCAACATGTTGTTTTTCCCACTGAAGGTGTCCAACAACTGTGCCACCAGGTTGTTTTGCCCACCCAAGGTGCCTAGCGACTATGCCAACGAGCAATTTTGCCCATTGAGGGTGTCTAAAGACCATACCAACGGGGTGTTTTTCCCACTAAGGGTGCCCAATGAGTTGTTTTTCCCACCAAAGGGGCCTAGTGACAAAGTCAATGGGCTGTTTTATCCACCAAAGGTGCCCAACTGGCTATTTTTCCTACCATAGGTGCCCAGTGAATGTGCCAACGGGCTGTTTTTCCCACAAATGGTGCCTAGCAATTATGCCAATGGGCTGTTTTGCCCACCTAAGGTACCTAGCGACCATGCCAATGGACTTTTTGCCCACCGGAGCTACCCAGCGACTATGCCAACGGGGTGTTTTGCCCACTGAAGGTGCCCACCAAGTTGTTTTGCCTCTTAAAAGTGCCTGCTGATTGTGCCAATGGACTGGTTTACCTACCGAAGC
>JAOTAY010020670.1:0-12034 GCA_025629805.1 Erythroxylum baracoense | reverse complement strand
GGTTATCTTTTAATGTTAGCATATAACCTATTAGCATTCATTGGATTAAAGAAGAAAGATGTGCATTGGATGGACTAGCTTCCTTCTTCCATCTCCCAAAATCGAAATTTGTAGGTCATATTTAAGTTAATGGTCTTTTCATATAGCCATCTTAAAGATAAATGAGAAGTGTCTCATTTATTGGCTACTTTATGATTGATGAAAGGAAGAAATGATGCATTGGATGCTATTCTCTTCGTCCATTTCATGCATAACCAAAATTGAGGGTGTAAGAAGGTGTTCTTACATGGTTTGACTCTCTCTCTCCTTTCATACATGAGTGAGCTGAAATTTGCATGAGAAGAGTCCCATTTTTGGTTCATTTCTTCTAAAAAAATTCTCCTTCAAACATTTCTTCTCCTTTCCTACCAAAGGATTTTTTGAACCAAGTTGTCCTGGAAGAATAAGAAATAAATCAAATTGGTTAAGGATACAACAATAAGGAGAGGATAGATAGACAAAGAAAAGGATTCAAAACCAAAAAGGCTTTGGATAAAAAGAAGGAGAGGATAGCATATAGAGAAATTAAAGCTGTAGCGAAGGAGTCGGTAATATCACCATCTATTTTGTTGTTTGTTAGAATAAGTGAAAAGGTTCTCCTTCATCTTGTGATCAACTAATCTAATACTAGATAGACATTGAGCTAAATCATCATTGAAATTCCTATGATAGAGATTCCCCTCAGTCTTTAGAGGTAAAAGGATGATGTTAAAATCACTATCCAATGGTCTAGAATACTTTTATAGATGGATTAAAGATTGTTTCACAACCTAGTCTTTTAAAATAAAAATTTGGAGGCATATAGGTAGGAGATATTAACATTGTTACCGAATTGCAAAAAAACCAGCTTAAGGTAGAGGAGTTGAATAGTTATATAAAAGCTAAGGACTTATACTTTCTCCTAATCATAGGCTCCTATTATATGTCCATAATGTTGAGTAGTATGATTAGAGAGGATGGCCTATTTATTGTTGAAAAAGTGAGTTATTTTTCCATTGTGATCTAGTAATTTAGTTTCTAAAAGGCTTGTTATGTAAAACTCCAAACTTTTCCTTTCACGTATTTAAAAAATTTCATTTCATGTGAATGACGTTTCCAAGTAAATCTAAATTTTATTTTCATTAAAAGGTGAATTGGGGACCCAACCCTAAATGATTTGACAATACTTAAGACAAGTATTAATGTCAAATGGTAGTTAAAAAATATTGGAGTTGACTGGTATAGAAATGCACCAAAAATAAATTCGATCAGATGGATTTATGATATATCAAAATTGACCTTGTTTAAAATTATTGTGGAGTAAATTGAAAGCATTTTTTTGGCCAAAACATAAGGACATAAACCAAGTAAACCAAGTGTGAGAAAGTCAGCCATAGTTAAGGATACTTAAAGTAAATCGATCCAACTTATATGTTGACATGTTTAGGTGCAAAATATTAATAAGTGGACATGAAAGTCTTACCGAAATTGGATAGATTTTTCTTAAGGCACTTAAATATTTTGGACAAGAAATAAAACATGCATATATGAATGAGCATTAAGTGACAGTTATCATGTACATAAAGAATTTCTCATTATTTTGGAACAAGAATGCATGAAAACCTTATGTTGCCACGTTCATAAAGGAGTAGATGTGAGGCACATAAAATTCATTACTTATGAGACCAATACATGGTGTGGATGTGTGTCATATTGGTGAGACAAAATCAAAACAACTTGTTATATGTAGGAAACAAGAACTGCCATGGATGATGTAAAAAGTTAATGGGTTAATTAAACAAAGATGGTAAGAGCTAACATAATGGACAACTGATGGAAACAAATCATGCAACGTGTTAGACAATGTTCTTCAACATGTAACTTTTACAACCATGATGGAGCTGCTCCACCTTTATTCCACTTGCATTTTAATACTCCTTTGGACCAGAATTGATGATCGACAATTACAGCTTCTCCCTTCATGCATAGATCTTCCAAGTTTTTGTGTATAGGAAATAATTTTTTGCATAGTGCTTAAGCTTCCAACTGTGGACAACATCTTCACCAACACTAGCTATATGTAGGGAAAAGAAGGACATTTGATTTTGGTATGCTAAACCACTCTTGCTTTCCTCTTTAGCTAGTCATATGAGTGCTTATGTGCATTACATGAAGTCCCCTACTAATTGTGTGAATGTTTGAACTGATTTCATGGTTAAATGAAGAGAAACACAACATAGTAAATGGAGAAAATCATATATAACCATATCCTATGTATTAGCAGCATGTAGAAACTATATATATTGCCTAATGACTATTCAATGGTAGCACATATGTTGTACGTAGTTTAATGGTTCAATGCAAGGAAGATAACATGTATACACTATGTATGTTATTTAAATGGAAAGAAGATAACATATATACACTATGTACGTTATTTAAATGGAAAAAACACAGCATGTATGTAACACCCCACTTCCACCGAGCATGTTTCACACACATGCCCTATGAAAGTGGCGTGTTAGAGCAATCTCATTCACTTATATTGCATCATATAAAAAAACTCGAATATGCAGAAATATCAAATCATTCCCATTTCATTTGTAAAACATAATACACTATATCTTTTCATACATAATAATATACAATATTAAAAGCTTATAAGAGTCTATTGCTCTTTTACGACTTTCTACATGAAATAAGAACTAAACAAAACACTCTATCTAACTCCTTAATCTCAGTTGATTGACCTTTGCGCCATTCATTGAGTCCAAATACAGTACTTGGTTTCTTCTAATTTGTCTTAGAAGCTAATCTCCTCTCTCGTACTTGAAAAGCCACGTTCCAATTTTGATAAGTTTTGCAAACTTAGTGAGTGAACAATCACTGATGTGCTCACTCATATCAAAACACATAGACAATTCACATCCAAATTTTCAGAGACAGTTCACATAACCACATATTGCACATTATTTTACAATTCAATTTCAGTGTAGTTCAAACAACTCATTTCCAATTTTTCATTTAACACATATCAAATTGTACATGCAATGCACATGTGACTCACTTTTAATTGTTACTTTGTTGTGACTGAGTGCCTTTTTAATTGTCCCGTATTTATTGTAGATATTGGGCTCATTAATAACTGTCTCGTTTCTATTGTGGATATGAGGCTCATTTTACTAGTGATCCTGTGGTTCTTATACACATTCTGAACTTTAAGCTCTTTCTCACTGGTTACTACGATCAGAACTTCCTTTATCTGATCATCCATATCATGTAATGAAATGCATCAAATCACGTATATGCATTCAATCATTTTCATTCGGTATGCACAATCACTTTTCACTTTTTTCATCGAACATATGTCTGACATTTTACATATTTGTTGAGAACACTTAATTCTGTCAGATTCACAATCAAAATACTTCTAACACATTTCTAATTATCAAACTCCTCGGGCCATTAATGTTCAAAATTATCATATTCACACAGGTATCAGTTCAATAATTGAAATTTAAGTAGTTACAATCACTATTAGTGAGGAACATCTAGGTTACTCACAGTATGCTCCAAATAGCTATTGCCTTGACATCTCGGCAATGTCTGGATGTTGTCGTTCTATTTGTGCTTCTATATCATGCAACACACACACATTTACACATTACTTATTTTCTCAATCACATAAGTATTCAATTATACACCTATGTATATGTGTTATATGAAATGCATGCTTAATGACAATCTCGGGTATGTGTCTTTGAGTCACATCTCATGATCATTTAAACATTATCAATTGTATATGTCTAGTTTACACTTATGCTACACCTTAAATAACTTAATTATTCTAGGTTCATCAATCAATCATTCATCATTCACATATTCTCTATTCATTTTTCTAACTTGTAATCATACAATATCAAACTTCTCATTAATTTCTACCTAATACATCTTACTCACTTTAACTACCTAATCCATCTTCAAACTAGGTTCATTCAAAGCCTCATTTAAGCCTAAATGCATCATAAGATAGTACCTTAACATTAGTTATTTCAAACATAACTTAATAGACAACATTTCATTCTTTGTGCCTGCCCAATATTGTGATAGAACCTTATGTAATAGGCCATGATTGTGGGGACTCTGCTACGATCGTGACAGAACCTAAATAATCTAGGCCACGATCATGCTCTAACTTTTTTTTACCTCATTTTTCCACGAATTCAACATACTTAGAAACATCATTAACGCTCTAATTTTTCTAGAAATCACATCGATTTATGCAACTTCATTTCATACTTATCTAACTATCATATTGATGGCATAAAAACTCACAAAACTTTACTCAATTGATTCTTTTTCATTCATTTAATCCCATTCATTCATGTAATCCTAACTCATTCCATATTTTATCTCTTTTATAATACATCAAACAAATCATCTTCATAGTTCATCATTTAAACATCATATCCTCATCATTTTTACCTCAATATCATTCATAAGATAACTCATAACCTATGGTTCATCAATCATACAAAAACAGAACATGATTTCTATCATTCACTATCATTTTAGTTCTTCTCATTTTAAGAACATTTTACTAGTCTTTTCTTTAACATAATTACAACAATCCATAAAGTTTAATGTATAACTTACTTATTTTAACTCCAAGCTTCTTCAAAATCACGTAAATAGCTCCAAAGCATCTTACGATCATCATCTTATCAAGGTAGAATATGCTAGGTTTCATCAAGAAGAAGCGATAACAACGAGCACGAAGAAACAATGAGAAGGAGTTGGGAAAGGATCAACAAGATGAGGATTGGTGCGAATATTGTGAGTGAAGAAGAAGAGAAAAACGAAAATGAAGAGAGCATTTAGTGAAAGCAAAAATGAAAGACAACGATGGTTGTCTTTTAAGTGAATTTATCGAGAGTTAGGTGTGTGGCAAGTGACTTGACACTTGTCACTTTCCATATGTCCTCCTTTCAAGGTTCCCAGTTGGTTTCTTAATGACTAGTCCATTTGTTAGCCAATTTCTAATCCAATTGTTTCCCTATTTTCTATAACACTTTTCATTAAATCCTAATGCCACTTGTCAATAATTTATACTACGATATGTCACTTATTTCTACTACCATTTATCAATTTGTCTTACCTCTTGAAATTTTTCCTAGTCTAAAAATATACATAATTTCATAAATCTCTTAATTTTCACCAAAATTTCTGAATTAATAATTATAATTCACCAATTCAAAATTCAAGACGTAGTAATTCAAAATTCACATCATAATAATTTAAAAGTCATTTATACCCTAAAATGTCAATTGAGTGCATGTATTGTTTTTGTAATGTGTACAAAAATCAATAATCACGTGTGTGTATGGTTATGCTAGTGATATGTGTGTCAATGTAATGCATTTCCTATTTTCTCACTAATATTTCACATATATAGAAATTTAGGGTTCTAACCTTTAGTATGGGAAAACTGGATATTACAATTCTCCTCCTCTCTTAAGAAATTTTGTCCTCGAAATTCTTACTTGATTGTTCAAATAGGTAGGGGTATTGATTCCTCATATGCTCCTCTGTTTCCTATATATCTTCCTCACTTGAGTGATTCTTCCAAAGGAATTTCACCAATGGAATTACTCAGTTTCCCAATTGCTTCATCTAATATCCCACTGTCTTTACCATTTCCTCAATATAACTCAGATTACTCACAATTTCAACTTCTTGTGATGGCAACACATACGTGGGATCAGACCGATATCTACTAAGCATATTGATATGAAACACATTATGAATCTGAGACTTCTTAATTAGTAACGCTAACTTGTAATCCAATGGTCCAACTCTCTCGATAATCTTATATGGAATAATATATATAGTGCTAACCTTACCCTTTTTAACGAACCTAAGCACTCCTCGCCAAGGTAACACTCTCAGAAACACTTTATCTCCTAGTCGGCACTCTATATCCCTCCAGTGTTGTTCCACATAACTCTCTTGTCTATCTTGAGCTACTTTAATTCTATTTTGGATCAGTTTCACCTTATTAATAGTATCTTGGATCAGTTATGGGCCTTTAACAATCCTTAGGCCCTCTTCATCCCAATACAGAGGCAAATGACACTTTCTGCCATATAATGCCTTGTATAGAGCCATACTAATACTACTGTGATAGTGATTGATGTAAGCAAACTCAATCAGAGCTATATACTGATCCCATGCTCCTTGAAACTCCAATACACAAGCTCTAAGCATATCTTCAGCAGTCTTAATCATTCTCTTACTTTGTTCGTCTATCTGAGGATGAAATGTTGTACTAAAATTTAACTTTGTACCTAAAGCTATCAATAAACTTCTCCAAAATCTTGAAGTAAATTTGGGATCTTGTTCCAACACGATAGATACTGGGACCCCATATAATCTCACTATTTCATTCACAACCTTCGGGCTAACTGATCCAGAGTATACGTCTCTCTCACTGGTAAGAAATGGGTCGACTTTGTCAATCGGTCCATAACAACCTATATAGCATCATATTGCCTTGGAGTTCTTGACAAACCTGTAATAAAATCTATAGTAATTCGCTCCTATTTCCACTCTGGAATAGGCAATGACTGTAACTTACTAACTAGAGCTTGATGCTCTGCCTTAATCTGTTGGAAAGTTAAACACTTAGCCATATATTCAGCTACTTGCTTCTTCATCCCTGGCCACTAGAAATGATGTTTCAACGTACTATACATCTTGGTAGTACCAAGATGCATAGCATAGATTGCTATGTGTGCTTCCTCTAGAATCTCTTTTCTCAATTCATCCACATCGGGTACACATAGTCTCTACTTAAACCATAATGTCTCGTTCCTCAATTCAAACTCAAAATTCATATTCACTTTTAATTTCTCAATGATTTCCACAATTTCTGGATATCTGCTTTGGACTTTTCTGATTCTTTCATACAACATTGGTTTTAGCTTCAATGTAGCTATTGATCGCAGGTTTACATTCACTAAGTTTTACTATTTAAACCTCAATAATACAGCAAGTGCACGGGTCATTCGTGTAGTACCTAAAGTATCGATCCCACGAGGAGGGGTAATCTAATCTTAAAATCTAAGGTGGAGCTAAAATGTAACAATCTAAAATAAAAAAACAATGCAGAAAAATTAATCAATCAAACAATCAATTATGAGAATTAAATGTCAAAAATAATAACAAGTAGCATTTAACACAACCCAATCCAAACTTAACCTAGGAACTACCAATTGAGAGAAAGGGGTTTTAATTCAAAATTAATGAAAATCTAATCAATTACGTAATTATCAAGTTACCAGGTCTAGACGGTCCTAGTGTGGATTACTCTCTTGAGTTATAATCTTTAAACCATAATTAATAATCCCTAATTTAAACCATGAAATTGTGATCTCTCGATTCACAATTGAACTAATACCTAAATTTGGTTCTAAAATTGTCTGTTAACCTACCGGGAACTTATGCTCGATCTCTCATTACACGATTTCACCGGTTTGATTCGATTCTTATATATCAATTTACCTAACTCTTATTAGCCCAAATTGATGATATTCACTCAGCTCACCCTCTTAGTTTATTGTCAAATTATTAAGAACAGATATTGAATCACAAAATAGCTTAAATAAAACACAATGAATCAAATTTCATAAATCTCAATAATCAAATCCCAAAGGTGAGTTTAGATAAAAATCGACATTCAACAACAACTATTCTCAATAACTATCCCAATTTCATACATTAATAAAATTGAAATAAAAATAAAAAATATTGTCAAAACAGACTCATGGAGGTAGTGACTATGGGAAATCACTTGTTTTGGGAAGTAATTCGTGTCAAGCTTCATCTATGTGTCTCTCTCCCTTCGTCTCCTTCCTCAAATCACTAAATAACTCTCTAGGGTTCTGAATTTGCTGAAGTAAAAAGCCCTATCAAAGGCTGCTCTGTCTCTCTTGTAATGTTCCTTTTATATCTTAGAAGCCATAGGTTTAATCCAGGGTTGAAATGGTCCGAAAAATCACGCGAAACTTAAGTTCTATATTAACCCGATCGAGGCCAGTGCCTAACCCTCTCTGTCATGATCGTAGCCCGAAGTGTACAATCGTCGCCTGGCACATACCTCTCTATCACGATCGTGGCCTAAAGTGCACGATCATGGCCAAGGTCCTGTCAGCGCGCCTCTTTCTATCATAATCATAGCCTATTGTACCACAATCATGGGCTATGTTTTTGTCCCGAAACTCTTCAAAACTTCTCCGTTTTTCATCGTTTACCCTAAAACACTAACAAACCCATTCAGGTACCTCAAAAATACAACATTTAAGCTCAATGACTCATACTAACCCATAAAAACAATTAAACACATAAACTAACACAATCGAAACCTAAATACACACTAAACACTCAAAATAACACTAAATACTTAACAAATCAAACCTTAATACAAAATGCAAATCACAACTATCAACATCCCCACACTTAAACGTTTGCTTATCCTCAAGCAAACAAAATAACAAACACACAACACACAATGCAATAATGAGGCAATGGCTTTAACTTTATGAAATAAATTTAATCTTAAACACAATTCTACAAGTTTTATCTAATCATTAACAAACAAAATCTATGTCTAGGGGCTTTAAACTAAATATACAATTTAATCGAGATCTAAGTGTTAATTTGTTTACCCTTTCCAATCGTACACACACATCAATAATTCTTTGGTCTTTTCGACTTTGTAACTGTTCCTAAGTCTATTTTGATAAAATGTCGAGCCTAATACATGTTCGTTAGGTTTTTATTAAGCAAATACTTTTTTTAATGAACATAAACTTAGTCTTTTTATGCGGAGGCAAACATTGGTAATAAATGTCGATTTGGTTACTCAACTAAGTCATGTTTTTATTAAACAGCTTGGTTGAAACGTCATTATAGCTTTTTGACACAAAGGCACACATTTGTGATGCGTGTCGATCTGGTTACTTAGCTATATCACATTTTCAACTATCTACTAGCTTTATTCATAACTTGAAGGCCAGCAGAATAGTGATTTATTTAACAAAAATTCTTTTTTTCATTTATTACCTACCTTGTTGTTTAAGATATTCATTTCTATGAAAAATACTAGTTAAGCTACTTAAGTTAAAAGACCTCAAATTTTGAATGAACGAGACAACCTATAGCGTGCTAAATTTACACTAAATCATAATAAAGTTGTATATTTATCCAAAGACTCCTAATTCACTAATTTTGCGAGCTAATGATTATTTACAAACTAATAAATTATGTTCAAAATTAAATAAATTCCACTCCATTTAAGCCATTGTCACATTCAAACAATTCACAAATTGCAGCCTAATAATTATCATACAATATGCAAAAATCACATTCAAAAGTAAAACACATAATCCCTCCCCACACTTGAACAACACATTGTCCTCAATGTGAGAAGAGAGCACTCAACACATAAAAGCCATGAAACAACAGAATTGAAAGTAAACAGGAAAAAACATAAAAATTAGAATTGAAGGCTAATTTGAAAAAAGAAAAATAAATGGGTTAGACACAAATTCTATGGAGATTGAGATGGTGATGCTGTTAAAGGTGGCAATTGAATGCCCTCAGCCTCAAATTATTGGTGGATCAGACATATGTCCTGGCTTTGGTGTCTATGTGTCCATGCCATTTCCTCAATTGTTCTGTTGGTGGCAAAAATTGCATTTAGAACTTCCTTCTAACCTTGTTCTTCTTCCTCTTCCTCGAATTCTTTATTAGACTCTTCTTCCTACCGAGGTGGTGCTGAGCTTGAACTTACCTCACTTGCCCTGATTGGAACATGTGTCTTTTGGCTGATATCCCTAAGTTCTATATTTTGGGACTTAAGGATTTCAGCCTGCCATAAGTGATGGTGGTTTAAGAATTCTAGAAGGTGGACAGTTAACCCTCTAAGTTCCACACCAAAAATGTTCTACAATAGTTGACACTATATACCCCATTCCTAGATTGGTGTTCCTTTTACGCAGAGTCGTAACAATGGCATTAAACACATGTATGGATGTAATACTGTGGTCTATGCATTATAACATAAAAAGTTCCTTTTTGGAACACTTATTGGTTTCAATTTTATCGAAAACTAGCTAACATATAAATTTATGTAGCAACAAGTGTTCATGGGACCTTATAATGTTGTTATGAGCATTCTTGGCATGAAAATGCTCAATTCCAGTAAGCTTATTCTACTATTGAGAGGGATAAAAGTTTTAATGATGATTAATAATGGAGGATTCAGGGAATCGGCATATCTCGAATATGATTTCTATGTTTAATTTATAGGCTCATTCTCCTAACCTAAACCATAATTCTTTGGGATTCCTAGGGTCATAGGTCAGGGAAGTGAAAAATTCCAGTGTAAGCTCCTGATAAACAGGAAACTGAAATCGTATGAATTGGGGATTCTCTCAGCTAGGTTTTTTACTCGCTCACGTAACTCTAGCCTATCAAATGTGTCAAAATCAAAGTACTTAGGAACTACAATTTGTCTAGCATGAAGGGATCATAAACGAGTACTTTCCTCCTCTGTGTAGGTTAAGAAGGGCGTGTCAAAGTCTGTTATGCAGTTTTTTCATCCAGTCCCATAACTTGTTGTCGTCCATATGGCTTCCGTCGGGATGATTGTTTGATGCATGGCATGATTGGGTAGAATTTAGGAGTTGAAAAATTTTTAGAGGGATGGGAGACTGTTTGTAAGCCTGAAGTCTAGAGAAATAAAGTTTAAAATGAAAGTGAATGTAAAAGGGAAGTTAGAACTAAATAGGTGGTTACAAGGGTAAAATGGCAAAAAAATTGTTAAAACTGCATCCTCCCTCATTTCTGCACAATCACAGGCCATGATCATGGCCTAGCACTCTCCTTGATTTTTTTCTTCTTTGTTCTTTTCCCATCTTTTCAATGTCACTTCTTGATTCTTTTGTAGCCCCTTTTAACCTCTCTTTGCTTGCCTGCTCAAGTCATCCACTTATTCCGAAATCCTATTCTTTCTCTATTTTATTTAAAAAAATCCTAACTACAGAATTCAAATGTCCTAACTAAAACAATAAAAGAAACTAATTTTTTATGGGTTGCCTCCCATGCAATGCCTCTTTTAACGTCAGTAGCTCAATGCTCTTTCCTTCGAAACTCAGCCATGATCAATTATAAGCGGGTTGATTCCACCCTTTCCATTAAATATCAGTTTTGTAGCTTGTAAGGAAGCTACAAATTACAAGATGATCAAAAGGAAAATGTTGATAACATTATAAAGACCAATTAGGCTCAATAATATCTTTCGTTCAAGTGAATTCTCAACAAAATAGGGAATAACAAAACTCCCTGAATCATGCATTGAATACAAAAGTTTGTCCTGTACGAAGGTGAGTTGCTCTCTTTCTTTCTTAATCAATTTCGTCTTCTCCTCTTTTTCTGCTTCACGAATAGAGACTTTCATTGCTTCTTTAAACTCTATATTTGTTTTCATCTATTCTTCTTCATCTTATTCTTCAGAAGATTCGAACACATCAATTATCCTAAATGAACTACTATCCTTCGGAGTCTTAATCACATCATTCATGTTGAATGTCATATGATCATCATCATTCTAAAAGATAAAATTCTTTTCTTGAACATCTCTCCAAGATTTTTTGTTGTTCACATATGATATATCAAGAACTGGTGAATAATAAGGATGGTTGACATTATTTTCTTCATCCTCTTCTTTGATTTCTTGATCTTCTCTATGGTCAGGTTTAGCTTGATTTCTTGTTGGTTTTTCTAACTCTACCCCATTCCTAATGTGATATCCGGACATGGCTCTGTGAATTTACTTTCATATTGCCTAGATAGTTTTCCACACTTTGCTTACAAAATTCCCTGGAAAGCTGGCCTATTCGAACCTCTAGATTGTGAATAGAAGATGCATGATCTTCTGTTACTTGTTCAAACT
>JAOTAY010020669.1:0-12034 GCA_025629805.1 Erythroxylum baracoense | reverse complement strand
AAAGAGTACAAGTGGAGGTTGTCACTTTCTTGGTCATAATCTAATTTCTTGGTTAAGCAAGAGACAAAGTTCAATTGTTCTATCTACTGTAGAAGCCGAATACATGTAAGCTGCAAACTGTTGCTCACAAATATTATGGATAAAATATCAGTTAGAGGACTATTCAATCCAAGAAGATCAAATCCAATCTTCTGTGACAACACAAATGCTATCAATCTCTCAAAGAATCCAATAAAACATCAAAGACAAAGCATATTAAAGTTAGATGTCATTTTATAAGAGACTATGTACAGAGAGGGATCATTAATCTACAATTTGTTAAAACGAATCAACAATGGATAGATATCTTCACCAAACCCTTAAATGAACACAGATTTAAGGAAATAAGACGAAATCTAAACATGGTAATGTTAAATGACCATCCGTTTGAAATTCCATGACCTAGACGTTACGTCCTAATGAAGCAGAAAAGTCGTAAGGAATAGTAGTGGTAATTTTCACTCGGTAGTATCAATTTTATGATTATTTGTGGATCAGTCACAGACGTTACAAACGGTAATTTTTTAAGAGTATTTATAAAAAGAAATCTCTCAAAATCTTTAACACTCTATATTTTAGAATTTTCTTAGTAACCAACCTGCTTCAAAGTGCTCTTAATAAAGACGATTCAAATCCTCTGTTCCCTACATCAAATCTTTCTCATTTTCATTTCGTATCTTTCTCTCATTTGTTTCTATACACTAATCTCGCTTCTTTAAGCAAAATAAAATTTTGTGTTTAATGTTTATACATTACAGCTTACAAAAATGTCAAAATCTCTTGTCTATGGGAGACTCGTTGATTTCACTACTCTGATGGAAGATTGAATGGATGTCAAACCTGAGATTAACGTAGCTGGATGGGAAATTTTCTTCAATATCTGAGAACCAGTGTAGCCAAATGAAGTATATGAGTTCTGGAAAAATGCAAAGGTGGTAGATAACCCCTTGGTATCAGTGGTAGACAGATTGTTGATCATTGTTTCACAAGATTCCATTGTGAGGGCTACTGAATATCCAAATGAAGGAGTAAAACTGTTCAACAATACAAAGTGGATTGCTCAAAGTCACATAAATGAAGACTACATCAATCAACAACTGTATGGATTGAGTAATCCAGGAGTCAAGAAGTCTTCAAATTTAACTCTGAAGGCTAGGGTTCTTCATTCAATTGTTCTTTACTTTATTTTAACAAGAGTGGGATCGAAGGATTTTGTGACGATGAATGATGAACATTGTCTATTTCATCTACTCACACATCAATCTATTAATCTTCTATTCTTGATTCTGATCTACATGATAAAGGCTAAAGAGGATTATCATTTAAAGAGTGGATTGTTACCTTATGGTATGCTGTTGACAAGATTTTTCAAAGAATCTAGAATTCTACTTAATAGTGGAAACAAGGTAAAGCTGAATATTAAGAGTGTTATCAATACTTCTATTATTCATAAAATGGGGATTAAGACTGAAGTTGAAACGAATAAAGATTTCACATCACCAGCATAGTCTAAGGGGGAGATTTCAATCAGAAGAAGCAGGAAAGAAGATGTTTCATCTAGTATGTAAGAAAAATCTCAATCAACTAGAAAAATCTCAGCTAAGGTGGCAAAAGTTGAACAATCGTGTTATAAGTCAATAGAAGCCAAGACGATTCCTGAAAGGAAGGAAAGTGTAAAGGTTCAACAACCAACTCACAAAGTGTCCTTAAAGAGAAAGGCTGAGACGCTTCAATCAGAAAGACCCAAGAAGTCTAGAAGGTCACCAAGATTGATGACCTTACGACAACAAGAATAGAAAAAGCAAAAAACTTTGATTCTTGGTTAAGTTTCTAAAAGTGCTAAGGAACAACAGCAACAACAACAGCCTACTAAAGCATTGTATCTATTCCTCAGACTCAATCAGAACAACCATCTGGAGAGAAGAGATAAAAAGGAAGTTAACATTTGAGCAGAAGAAGTCTCAACAACAACTCTCTTCTAAGCCGACAGAAGAACAAAGGACGAAGAAGACGATTCAGAAAAAGAAGGTTGAAAAACAGCAACCAATCTGCAACCCTCCTCAACCAATGAAGAAAGAAGATTAAATGATGAAGATTAGAGAAGAATCAACACTTGATCAAAACAGAGGTTCAATTATAATCAAAGAACCTCCTAAATAAAAAGTTAAGGTTCAAGTTGAACCTATAACAGTAAACGATCAGACAATACATCTTCTTAGTCCTGAAGAAAGAAGATTGTATGGTATTTTGTGAGATGAATAGGCAGAACCATATCCATTGAAGATGACAAAAAATCCTTACACATTCTACCTAGTGACAAGTAGAACAATGATAAAGATTGCACCAAATGTACAACCTAGACATCCAAAACTGATAAATAGCAAAGACAAAGGTAAGAAGAAGAAATTTTCTGAGAAACAAGAAGATGATCTCATAAAAGAAGAAATTCAAGTGGCGATGAAGAATATAGATGATGTATGTCGTGCAGCTCAACTTGTAGGCATCTATATTTCAGATCACATATTAAGGCCATCAGGAAATAACTTTGTTGCATCGATCACAGATGAAAGTTTCAAGGTTATTGGGACAATATCGAAAGGAAGATACAATTATAATATAATTGAAGGTATCAGTTTCTACTTAGAAACTTTTGTGCATTCGCTTACTCATTTTAAACCCTTAAGTTTCATTCCTTCTGTCAAAGATATCCTACACCTACTAGGAAAACCAATTTTCAAACTACCCAAACCTGATGATCATGACATTCCACACCAAATACAACCTTTCCAATACCCTCCATCAAAATTATTGATTTAGACGATTCAATCAAAAAATCGTCTGTCTCTGAGTACCTTCATCCACTAAGTGAAAAGCTACAAGATTCTATCGATAATTCAGAGTTCTTGAAGAATTTCATCACATGGACTAAAACTAGTCAAAAGCACAAGGCAGATCAAGAAGTCTTAGCTAAACATATTCAAGAAATTGATACTAAGGTTAATGATCTAAGTGACTCAGTGCGTGATCTTCATGAGGAAGTAGCACTTCTATGTGTGACTATAGAAGAAGACCTAAAGACAATCCGCACTGATATTCAACATATGTTCTCTGAAATCTTGAAGCGCCTGAAATGATATTTTTGTATTAATAACAAATAGGGGAGAATAGTAGAAAGGAAAGGAGAATTAGTATTAGAAATTTATTTTTCTTATATATGCATTGTATATCTTGCATTATTTATCTAAATAAATATATTATTTATCTGAAAATTATTCGTCTGAATATCTTTTATCTTCTAATATTATGATTATTTGTTATCATTAAAAAGAGGGAGATTGTTAAGTCAAGAAGACTTCACTTCTTCTATTAATTTTGATGAAAGTTAAATAATAATAGTAAAAGAAATGCGTGACCTATTTTGATGAGTTTATTAAGTGCACAGATAAATGTAAGTAGCATAAATCACCAAATTAAAATGATATTCAAAGAGCTCACTAAGACAAAAGTGCAAGACGGATCAGACAAAGCAAAGTCATAAGACGAAGCGAAGTCATTAGATGAAGCGAAGACATAAGATGAAGTCAAGGCATAAGACGAAGCATATAAATCAAATCAAGATGACATAATTGAAGAATAATCTACAGTGTCAGTGAGTTAGTTAGTTAGTTAGTTAGTTAGTTAGTTGGTGTTAGTTATAGGAGTTAACTAATAACTGATCTTTGAAGATTCTACAAGTAGTTTTCTCAAGAAGACTATTGGATAATTAGACTATAAATATCATTTGTAGTCATATACAAAATATAGAACTTTGAATTTTCAACACTATACTCTCTACTCACACGAAATAATTATGTGATCAAGTGAATATACTGTAAAAATATCCTGAGTGAAAAGAAGGAAGAAGAGAGTCAAGAACACCTGTAACGTGAGTTTAGAAAACTTAAACAGTATCTTTTCTAGTGGAAGGGAAGGCTAAAGCATGAAGAGGCTAAGATAGCAAATAAAGAATATTTTGTGAAAGAGACCTGAAGAGCTCTGGAAGTGAGAAATAATACTTGCAAAGTTCCAAGAGATAGTGAAATCTTAGATAAACCCTGAGGACTGGATATAGCCCAAAGGTTAAGGGTGAACCAGTATAAATCGCAATGTCATATTCTCTAACCGTTATCTCTTTAATTTCTTATTGTTAGAAGAAAAGATACTATTTCCGTTGATGCAATTACTCAAACAAAATAAGTGTGTTATTTTGTAATCGTTTAAATATTTCAAAAAAATCATGAAGTTTTTTAAAGATTACTATTTTAAACGATTTAACACAATTCATCCCCCTTCTTGTGTATTTTGCATATTATACATGATTTCTATAATAACAAGTTATTTACTTCATGCCATTGACCTTAAATTTTGTGTATTTAAGGTGCCTTGATGTGTTGATAGTTATAGATTGCATAGAGTTTTAGTGGCTAGCTTGGTGTGTGTTTAGTTATTAATTTGATTATTTAGTGATTGTTTAGGTTATAATTATGTTAGTTTGTTAAATATTTGTGTTTTAAGTGTTTTATGGGTTAGAGCATGCTTTTAAACTTCAATGTCGTGTATTTAAGGTGCCATGATGAGTTTTTTAGTGTTTCAGGGTTAATATCAAAGAACAAAGGAGCTTCGAAGGAGACCTGAACTAAAGCAGAGGTCGTGATAGAATCAAGTACAAGGAGTCACGATTGTGGCCCTGTCTACCATGATCGTGACAGAAGATAAAACTTTAAGCCATAATTGTAGCCTACCTGACAGATGTGACAATAACAGTCTTGACTTGAGTTTTTAAGGGATTGTTTGGACCTTTCAGACTTGGAAAAGACCATATCGTTGCCTTAATTGGAAATACTATATAAGAATTAATGATATAACCCTAGGGAGATTCTCATTCTGCCACTTTTAGAAAATTTAAGAGAGAGAGAGAGAGAAGAAGAAAAGGAAGAAGAGGAAGAAGAAGTGGGTATCGAGTTTGTTGCTTCCCATATTAGGTGGTCTCTTGATTCTATTGCCTTCTTGGATTGTTCGATATAAGTTCTATTTTCTTTCCATTTCATTTTTGTTCATTTAATGTATAAGAATGAAATGGATTGTAAGATGATGGGTTTTAGATTGTTGACAATGTTCTAACTTTGAGATTTTACTTTGATTTAATGTTAATAAGGTCAACTTTATGTTTTATTGATTACGTGTTGTGATTCACTTCGATTTTTGCATATTTCAGGTAAAAATCAAGAGGGTGAGCTAAATAAAATTATTAGATTGGGTTAACGAGCGTTATGCGATCCAATAAGTCACGTATTTAATCATATCAACTTTTTTACAGAGAGACATCCCATATGAGACTCAGTATTTTAGTAGAGAGCTTCCCATCTAATTTTAATTATTGGTCGTTTGTTAATTAAGAGATTGCAAATTTCATAATTTAATTAAGGTTAATGATTTAGGGCACATGATTATAACTTGAGAGAGAGTAATTGCCCCTATGATAATTTAAAACCATCACCCCGATAACATATAATTAGCTAGGTTAACATTAAGTGGCCTTTTGTGTTGTTGAATTTCAATTCTTGTTTTGTGTTAATTTCTTGAGTTGAATATCTACAATCAAATTCTTGTGTATATATTCTTATTTCATTTTATTAATTTTTTAGCCTTAGATAACCTAAGTTTAGATCAATTTACTCTCCTCGTGGGATCGACCCTTTAAATACTACAACTCATGACTTGTGCACTTGAAGTAGTTAAGGGATATAAATTGTAAGACTCGACACCTTGATCAGGTTTTGGTACTGTTGTTGAGAGACATAGGATTAGTCTAATTCTTTTAGTCTAAGGATAAAGGGGAAAAAAGTGAGAGAAGGAAGTTTGGGTGTTAAGTAGAAGACTCATCAATTTGGACATCACTAGGCAACTACAAAGTGTCCAAAAGGTTAAATTATGGAGGAAATACATTATAGGAATCAAAGGACCCTTGCGGACTTGAGTGAGGAACAGTTTGGTTTGGGAAGTCATCATTCTTATTAGAACACATGCAATCTGAGGTGGCAGAACCACCAAGATTTTTGTTAGTCCAATAATATAAGGACTCACTTGGGACATCAAGACCTTTTTGGATTTAAGTAAGATAAGTCCAATTTATGGGATTCTAAATTAGACAAGATCATAGATAAGCTCATGAACATGAATGAGGCCTATAAGAGATTGGAAGAGAAGTTTGAGCAAGTAATGAAAGACCATGCCTCTTATATTCATAACCTAAAGGTTCAAATGGGCCAACTTTCTAGGGAGTTTTGTAAGAGAAGTATGGAAACTTATCTGCACAATATTAAGTAAATTCAATAGAGCAATGTAAGACTATCACACTTAGGAGTGGGAAAGAGCTTGGAGAATCAATAGATAGACCAGCTGAACCTTGTAGAAGAACAAGAGAAGTATAAAACGAATAAAGAAAATAATGAGGATCCTTCATACATTCCCCCTCTACCTTCATTGAAGAGAATTGATATGGTTAAATGTTTTAAGAAGCAAGAAGAAGAAGAATAGAGGATACATGATAAAGAGGTTGAAGAAGACACAAAAGTCTCTATTCATAAAGTGTAAGAAGAAGAGGAGAAGGGGGTGACTGAGGAAGGATACGAACAACTCACCCTTTTACAAGACAAACTACTAGATTTAATGGAAGATTTAAGGAGTTTCGTTATTCCTATTTTATTCACAATTTATCACCGAAAAGGAAATTACTAAACTTGTTTGGTTTCCTTCATTTGATAGATTATGTCCTTTTCATTATCTTACAATTTGTAGCTTGCTCATAGGCTACAAAATTGATGTTGAATGAGAAGGGCGGAAGCAAGCCACTCATAATTGATCCAAACTGAGATTCCAAGGATGCAAGGTCAAGTTAATGACCCTAAATTAACATGTTTAGTAGTTAGATTTACATTTTTGTGTAGTTATATTTGTTTTAAATTCCAAAAATAAGTTTTTAATTAATTGGAATAGTTTTGATTGCTAACTCTCTTACTTTTTTTAGAGCAATTATAAGATAGGGCCATAATCTTAGGTGTCAAGCACATTTGGTCTTAGACATCGACATCATCACCATCTCAATCACTATGATAGGTTCTTAATCTCTAACCCTTGTCTTATTATTTTATTTTATGCTTATGTTTTTCTTATCCTGTTGTTTTATTCCTACCATATGTGTTGATTTTTTATGTGTTCTCCTCACATTGAGGACAATATGTTGTTTAAGTGTAGGGAGGTATATGAGTTGTTATTTTTATGTTGAATATGAATGGTTGTGTGCTTGTATGCTTTTATTTTAAATTTGAGTTTTGCACGTTTGCTTGCTTTAGGGTGCATTATGTGATTTATGTGAATGTGTCAATGGCTAGGACTTAACGAAATTGGTTTAAATTTGAACATAATCTTTTAGGTTGCGATGATTTATTAGCTTATGAAATTAGTGACCTAGGTTACTTTGGCTAAATATGTAGGTTAATTAAGATACGATGTTAATTTATTCACCCTAACAATTTGTCACATTCATTTATAATTGTAGGCCAATCGAATAAGTAGCATCACTAATAACTTTCTATGAGAAACACTAGCTAAAGAAATGAGGTATGTAATAATTAAAATAATTAAAAAGTGTAAATCATAAGCAATTAACTATTCCGTTGGCCTTCGAGTTATGAATAGAGCTAGTAGCTAGTTTTGAATATGATGTAGCTAAGTAACCGAATCAACACTCATCACAAATACATGCCTTCGTGTCAAAAGGCTATAATGACATTCCAACCAAGCCGCTTAATAAAAACATGACCTAGTTGAGTAACCAGATCGACATTCATCATAAATCTTTGCCTTCATGTAAAAATGCTAGGTTCATGTCAATCAAAATCAACAAAAATGGTGTTTTGAGAAGTAGAACTACTGATCTTTATAAAGAGCTTCCATTTTCATGAAAGCTTGCTTAGGGATAGTCACATTTTTTATTGACCGAATGATGATCAATGTTTGTGTGCAAGTGATAGGGGTGAATAAACTTAACATTTAAGTTTGGATTAGTTGTATATTTAGTCCAAGGTGCTTAGATGCAGATTTCAAATGTTAATAAGTTAGAACACCTTAAGGGATAGTGTTTGAAGTTAAATTCGTTTCGTGAAGTTTGATTCCATTGCCTCATTATTGCATTTGTATGTATCTTGTGTTTTACTTGTTTTGTTTTGCTTATTTTCTTTTGCTTGTTTTGTTTTTTCTTAGGGACAAGCAAAAGTTAAAGTGTGGGGATGTTGATAGCTACAGATTGCATCAAGTTTTTGTGGGTTGGTGTATGTTTAGTTGTTAATTTGATTATTTAGTCTGTGTTTAGGATAGAATTGTGTTAGTTTGTTAAATATTTGTGTTTTAAGTGTTTTATAGGTTAGAGTATGGTTTTGAGCTTCAATGTTGTGCATTTGAGGTACCTTGATGAGTTTGCTAGAGTTTTATGGCTAATGTCAAAGAACAAACAACTTTCGGAGTAGACTCAAACAAAAGCAGAGGCCTACGATCATGGCCAGTAAGCCATGATCGTGACAGAAGCAGGTGCAAAGAGTCACGATCGTGGCCTTATATGCCATAATCATGACAAAAGGAAAAAACTCTAGGCCACGATTGTAGAATTATAAGTCATAACGTGGCCTGTGTGACAGATGCACGAATAGCAGTCCCAAATTAAGTTTTTGATGGATTTTTTAGACCTTTCAGACTCGAAAAAGACCCTAGGTTGCCCTAATTGGAAATACTATATAAGACTTAATGATGTAACCTTAGGAAGCTTTTACATTCTGCCACTTTTGGAAAGTTCAAGAGAGAGAGAGAGAAAAAAGAAGAGGAAGAAGAACCGAATCCCAACGCTGCTGCTTCCTAGATTAGGTAGTTTGTCGATGTTGTTGCCTTCCTGGATTGTCTTATCCAAGTTATATTTCCTTTTTGTTTCATTTTTGTTCATTTAATGTATAAGATGGAAATGGATTGTATGATAATGAGCTTTGGATTATTGACGATGTTCTAACTCTTCCTTCGGGATTTTACTTTAATTTAATGTTAATATAGTTGATTTTTTGTTTTATTGATTGGGTGTTATGATTAACTTCGATTTTTCCATATTTCGATAACAAAATGAAAGGGTGAGTTGGATAAAAATGATTGGATTGGAATACCAAGAGTTAGGTGATCCAATACACCACTTAGTTAATTATATCAGTTTTGTGTAGACAGAGATCCCGTATAAGACCTGGTAGTTTAGTAGAGAGCATTAGATCTAATTTCAATTATGGGTCATTTTTTAATTGAGAAATTGCAAATTTCATAATTTAATTAGGGTTAATGATTTAGGGCACAGGATTATAACTTAAGAGAGAGTAATTCCCCCTATGATAGTCTAGAACTGACACCCCAATAACAAGATCGTAGCCCATTAAATTTTGATTATGTTATGATCATGGCACCTTTATGGCCTGCATGACAGAAGACATGGACAACCTTTCGGACTTAAGTTTTTGAGGGACTTTTCAAACTTTTTGGGAATAGGAAAACCCTAAGGTTTACCCTAAATGGAAAATACTATATAAAGAAAGAGAAATGACATAGAAAATAGCTCCAACCTCTGCCACTTTAAGAAAGATCCAAGTAGAGAGGAAAAAGAAGAGATATGGAGGAAAAAGGAAGAGGAGAAGAAGGAGGCTACTATGCTGCCATCTTCTTAATCGATTCTGACCTTTCCAAGTGACTTCATTTTGTTCTTTCTTTTGAATGTATAAGATGGAATTGTTAGTAATGGATTTGGGTTTGATAATGATGTTCTCAACTTCTTTATGAATTTGTTCTTGAATCAATGATAATGTAATTTCTTTTGATATTAATATATTTAGTGTTGTGATTGTTTATTGTATTTGTATGGTTCAATAATAAATCGATAGAATGAACCGATAAAAAATGATTAGATTGGGTAATGAGAGTTAAACAATCTAACAGATCCTGTAAATAAAATCGAGAATTTAGATGAAGAGAGATCTCGTGTGAGGACCTGGTTGTCTATTAGAGGGCTTAAGTGTTTAGTACTGATACTGTACTAACTCAAAAGTAGTCATATTAGCATTTGATGATAGGATAAATTTGCCTTCTCATATTCGAATGATCTTTCTTATCTAATTTTCATTATTAATTTGGTGATGCTCAATTTGATATCTGTATGTTAATTTTACCTTTTTATTCCAATCAATCATCTTCATGTGTTTAATTTTCTATGTAATTTTTTATTTTTAAATAATTCTTTAGACCTTAGACAATTAGAATTAGATTGGTTTAACAACTCCTTGAGGGATTGACACCTCACATGCTATACCCATGACCTTTGTGCTTGCAATATTTTGAGGGTTTTAAATAGATTAAGACTTGCCTCAACACTAATCATTAAACCCTAAATCGTAATCCTTAATTGAATCTAATTCTCTGAAATTACAATTTTTCAATTAACAAACAATCTACAATCCAATTAGTTTTTAAGCACTCTAATAAACAATTGGGTCCTCACACATGATCTCTCATCGTATAATTACCGATTTGATTATTTATGTGATCTATTAGGTTGTTAACTTTCATTATCCAACCTAATCATGTTACTCTCTCGATTTGTTAACGAATTATGTAAAAACAATAAACAATCACAATACCCAACACATTGCCATAAAAAGAAATCAAATCACAAGTCATTCAAGACCAAATCCCAAGTGAAGTTTAGAACATCCTTAAACAAATAGTCATCATCCTCATATCCATCTCATACATTAAATGAAATAAACAAAAACATGAAATCAGAAGTGAAATTGTAAAGGATGGTTGATGGTGACTATAGCAACTCCTTTTCTTCTTCTCTCCTCTTCTCTCTTTTTTCTCCTTCTTGGCTTTTTTTTTAATTGGTAAGATGGAGGCTCCCTTGATTAGGTGATTTTATTATCCTTTTATAGGGTTTTTGCCTTTTTGGGGTAAAACTAGGTTTTACCCAGGTCAAAAAGTCCAAAATGACCTTCCAAAAATAAAAATGGAAGAAGATCCTCGCATCTGTATCATGCCTGCCACGATCGTGACCCTGAGTCTTCTCCAAGCTTTCTCTAAACTTCTCTGATCTTCTTTACCTAATCTCAAACACTAACAAAAACATCAAAACACCTTAAACGCATAAAATTAAAGCCCAATAAAATGCTCTAATCCATATAACATTCAAAAACACGAACACATAATCAAACTAACATAATTATAAAACATACTAAATTACCCAATAAAACATAATGTAAGCTGTAACTATCTGTTAAAGACGTGCTCTAAAGGCCATCGCCATTAACTCCTATTGTACAAATCTTTATGACTAATAAAAGGCATTTTCACTAATTTAATGTTCATGTTCTTTATGAATTGATAGTGATCTTAAATTGTATTAATGAAGTCCTTGATACATTACATAGCATTAAGGAAATCATGATGAGATCATGATAATGAGATCCTGTCATGTGTATGCTGGAGTTATGTAAATATAGTGCCTTGGAAAGCAAGTGTATTTACATGCAACTTTATCTTCTTCAGTTATATGTAACTTTAACTCCTATTGTAAATAAAAGAGTTTGGTTTTATTTGTGTGAGCGTTATATATCTGGTCAAATGGTACCAAGATTCTTTTGTAAGTAATATACATATACATAGAGATGTATAGGAAATATGTATAATATTAGAATCTAAATCAATTGATTCACAGTTAAATAACCAAGTTGGTCGTTTAATTATGGTTTTAGACTGTAGTGCGTGATTTGTCTCCATATAAGTAAAGGAGTTTACTTTAAGGAAATGATGAGTTTCATATCATGATAGTAGTTGACTATCGATAATGGCACTATTAAATGAATCTAGAATCAAGTATGTT
>JAOTAY010020668.1:0-12038 GCA_025629805.1 Erythroxylum baracoense | reverse complement strand
TGTACAACAAAAATTTCTATAGTTAATGAATTTGGTTTTATCAATTCTCTCTTATAATAATTAATAAATTATTTAAGAAAAATTAAAATTTGTAATTAATTTAATTGAAATTCTTAACTATAACTATTAACTTAATGAATTTCCCTACAGATTCCTAATCAATTGAATTAAAATTCCTAATTAATCATACCAATAAGTACATATCAAGATTTTAATTTTAAAATGTATTTCCTCATTAATGATATGCAAATGTCTGTAGCAGCCTTCAATCTAAACATGGCTCTTAACATAAATTGTGTTAATATTTTGCTCATTATACCTAAAATATCACTTAAAACATTAAGAAGTTAGTGATGTTACTCTTTCATTTAATGGCTTATAGTTTTATTCAAATGAAATATTAAGTGGTTTAAATAAAAAGATATAAATAATTTGTAATTTAATGTTCGATAGATTAATAACTTTATTATATCATAATTATATGATGTTATAATTTAAAGTTATGACATAATATATATTAAAAAGAAAAAGGTGAAAATTTTATAAATTTTATGAAATATGGTACACTTTAAAGATTGGAAGGATTTAAAATAAAATCTATATCAAGGTTTTGAGTAAGGAATTACTCTTAACAAACTTTTATTTAGAGTGACTTAGGAGTGAACCTTCTAATATTAAAATTTAAAAAGGAGAAAAAATTATGAATATAAACTTAGATTAATTAAAATATATTGATTTTAGAAAAAAGTCAAAGAGCTATTTTCAAAAGTAATCAAAATAATATTTTATAAAAACATAGCAAAAGTATTTATAAAATGTATTCCAGTTTTAATCAAATAATGGCATTTTTCAGTATAATATAGTATACTATATGTATTGTTTTTATCACTCAATTACTTTTATATTCTTTTGAAATTGATACATTATGATTAATAAAGTGAATAGTTCATTTTAAGATTAATATAAATACATATATGCATAATGTATATATTGCGTAAATATGAAAAATAAAATAAAAAAGTTTAAATGCGTTAAGAGTAATTATGATATTAATTTCATTTAATATGTGTAATAAAAATATAAAATTTTACAATTATTATTTAATAATAGGTATAATAGGAAAAGGCAATAATATCTGTAGAAGTAAAAAATAAAAATAACTAAAAGTTACATGTATAATTGTAATTTTAAGTACAACAACAACATCAATTAAGAGTTTTGTACATAATTTATAAAAAATTAAAAGTGAAAATAATATATTATAAACTTAATAAATGAATTTTAAAAAATCATATTAAAAAGAATAATAATAGTTTTTTAAACACGTAAAAATAATATTTGAAATAAATTGTACTTAGATAATAACTTTTTTACATTTACATTATAATTAATTGTTATAACAAAATAACAAAATAAAAATTAAATTCACTTGTTTGTAGGGAATAATTATAACAACATTGTCATAGCTACATATTTTTAATAAATATATATTGGTTCGTATTTTATATCATTTATTTTATATAAATATTTTTGTATAATTTATAGGAAATTTCATCCTACACTTTACTATAAATGGTTACGCTATAATTTGTAATTTATGAATTCACAAAAATATAACTACAACGTTTACAAATTCTTTTGAAATATATATATATTAAATGTTCGGGTCGACTGAGGGCTGACGAGCTATTAATGGCCCGGTGGGCTGACTAGGCTTGTGAATTCGGCCCTGATCATTCCGACCCGCCCAAAATATCTTTTTGTTAAGTTGAACCAGGCCATTAACGGCCTGCGCTGGACGATTCAGGCCTAGCTCGGCTCGTTGACATTTGTACGATTCTTGCATTTATGTGAAATCTAACGCCAATGGTTGTGTGATCATAAATCTTTATGTGGATGATAATATGCTTAGTTTTGGTACTAGCTTATCTATCATTGATACTACCAAGAGTTTGCTAATGTATTCCTTTGATATGAAAGATCTTAAACCTGTGGACTTTATTTTGGGAGTGAAAGTTGATAGGACTGAATCTGGACTTAGGTTAAATCAAACTTATAATGTTGAAAATATTTTGAAGAAGTTTGGTTACTGTGATGTTGAACGAGTCAAGACTCTTTATGATGCTAGTGTTGCTTTAAAGAAAAATCTTGGTGATAGTGTAAACCAAGCTGAGTATGTTAAAATTCTTGGTAGTGTGATGTTCTTGATGAACTATTCTTGTCCTGATATCGCATACTGTGTGAGTAGACTTAGTAGGTATACTTATAATCCTAGCCAAGAGCAATGGAATGCAGTGATTCGTTTTTTGAGAAATTTGAAAATTACTATGCATTATGAATTATCTTTTGGCAGTAATCCTGTTGTATCGAAGGGTATTATGATGCTAACTGGGTTATAGAGAGTGATGATATACACTCAACCAGTGGTTTTATTTTTACCTTGGTAGGAGCTGCAATGTCTTAGAAATCATCAAGCAAACATATATTGCAAGATTAATAATAGAGGCTATGTTTGTGGCTTTGGAGCTGGTAGGATAGGAAGTTGAGCGATTAACGAATCTCTTAGCATATGTCCCACTTTTGGAAAAACCAATTCCTTTTATGTTCCTTCATTTTGATTTGCAGGCTGCCATTCATGTTGACAAGAAGAAGGCATATAATGGCAAAAGTAGACATATCAGATTAAGACATAAAATTGTTTTACTTTAATTAGACATGGTGTAATCTCTCTGGACGATGACAAGTCAGAGAGAAACTTAGCGGATCTACTTACAAAAGCTTTGAGTAGGATTAAAGCATGCTAAAGGGATAGGGTTGAGCCTAGTTATGTAATAACGTCGTGAAAATTATTCGTTTTGGGAAATCAAGTTCAATAGGTCAAATGAAGTTATGTGGTGACTACTTGTACATTGTTTTTGGAATAATATTGATATACATTCAGTTATTGAATTGTGTTCTTTAGCATGATTTTACTACATTTGATGTGGTTGGATGATTTAATCCTTAATGAGTTCCATAGCCCACGTTTGGGTGGTGTGAGCAGTACACACTTAATGGACTCACCTACGTGATTATGAGGGGCTAGCCACCCTCCTATAAGAGCTTTGGGGCTATCTCTCTAGAGCAATCTTGAGATCAAGGCATTTTGAGGTTATTTATTTCTCTAGCAAGTTCTCTTTTTGAAATTTCTTGGGCACCAAGTTCAAGACTTAGTTCACCTGGTTGTTTACCTATTTTTGTCCTAAACTGTTATAGTTTGTTTCTGAAGTTTTGGACCAACTGAGGGATTGTTGGTGTCGTTGTTCCAAAACTTGGTTAATTCATATGTTTTTAGTTACCAAAAACGTTTATAATGTTATCAACATTATTATGTTACTATGCTCTTATTATGCTCTATAATGTTCCCTTTTGCTTTACTATCTCTTAATTCCTATTGTCAAGAAATTGGTTATGCTATTTATAAGGCTTATACATATGCTCCTTCTCTTCACTCCCACTGTTATGCACCTTCTCATTTTCTCTAAAAAACACATATATCTCCTTCCACAAACAGGCATCTTTACGCACATATCTTCTTATCTTGTCTATTATGTTTTTGTCTTCTTTATTAATTCTCAGAGGCAGATCCTACTCTTCCCTTTAGAGTGTATCGAAGTTAGTGGAGGAGGCATTAACTCTAAGGTCAGATCCCATTATCTTGCTGCACTATAGAGGGGAAATTTTCAACTTAGGGCAGTGATTTTCATGAGACCTTATATTCTCAGATAAGCTATTCTAATTTTATTTGATGTTATTTCATTATTTCGATAACAAGGATATCCAATAAAAATATTAGGACATGCTCGATTATCAAACTTATGTTGAAAATTAATGTTACAACCAAAACATAAACAGTTGAAAATGCGTAAATGGTGATAAGTAGGCATTTTCTTAAATAACAAATTGATTAGATATGATAACATTCCATGTCAATTAAATGATAACAATAAGCTTAGTGAAAAAGACTAATCCCAAAATTAAATAATTAAGATGAAAGATTGAGCTAAAAATACAAAGAAATGATAATAGAATAATAGAGAAGGATTTGGATGTGTTTTTCCCTTCTATTCTTACTGAAATCGTAGCCTACTTTTATCTTGCAAAGATTCTTATCTAAAAAAAAATCCCAATCCCTATATAACAGGAATACAAATAAGTTTCCTAACTGAACTCAAACTCTTGGAGTAAATCTAGCATTAGGCGTGATCTCGCTTTATCCACTGTAGTAATTTATCCACTATTTCTAAAAAGTTTTGATTTTAAATAATAATGCTCTAATTTGATGCAATCTCCACTTGTCACTTTTGAAAAGAAAAAAATATTAAAATTTCTATTTAAACACCAAAATATAAAAAAAACAGAAGAGATAATTTTAATTAACATAACCAAATAACATTTTATAAAATTCCTCCACATTGGACTCATGCTTGTCCTCAAACATACATGAATTCAATATATTAATCACCCCGATAACAACTTCTCAAATTCTTTCATATGATCCTAAAATATACTAAAAGCTAAATCATATAAAATGTTTAGGGTAAAATAACAATTGAGAGAATAAGCACTCATAGGACACATTGTTAGAATGAAAACATAACATCTCATTATTTCAATTAAAATCAAATGAAACAAGACTTGACACGCTCTCATGGAATTCTTTTTTTACAATCAAAATGTTTAGGATTTATTAAGTTCTCAAATCAAAGTATATCTAGTTATTTTCATAAGCTTGCTCATGAATCATATCTCCACAACTTAACAAAAATGAACTTAATGCATGAATTACGAGATTTGATAAAGGTTGTAACGTGGCTTAGGTAAGGTGTGAAAAAAGAAGTTATTTAGGTCAAATAAAAAGAAGTTATTTAATTCAAGTTAGTTTGAAACTCACTTAATTCAAATAGCATCTTTTTCAATCACCTAATCGATTTTTTATTTTTCTTTTCTTTTATTTTTTCAATTTTTATAAATAAGCAAATCAAAGAGGAGATTTCTCTTTTTTTAATACTTCTCCCCTATTCTAAAAAAATTAAAAATCAAGCAATGCAACTTGAATCAACTAATTTATTTTTCACGAAAATAACCAAAATCCTGTGTAAATAAGTTCGATACAATTCCTTCAATTTTGAAGCTTAAAATTATCAAGGACATCAACAAAACAAGGGTAAATTTGGCTTATAACAAGGTTATTATTTAAGAAAAGAAAGGTTAAAGGTTATATTGGTTTTCCAGGGATAAAAATTAGGGTAGGGCTATTTAGGTAAAAAATGGTTATATTAAGTACCCTTATCATATTTATGACAAAATTCATAAAAATTATGGTCTCAACATGTATTCAAAAGTAAGTTCTAGCATAAACAAGCTATCTTTGATAACACACAATAAAAAGAAATGTATGGGCATAACTTTGATGAATGCTTTTAGGCTCAAAGCTAACATAGGTGTCAAAATGCATTGTCTTATACACTTTCATTCAATAAAACCAATGAGATACTTAAAAGCAATTTAAAGAAAAACACTAATCATGCTTATCTCTCTTATGCATTAATTCTTAACAAAAATTTATCATAACTTAAGGATTATTTCTAAACAACATTCAGAAAATTATGAGGTATCATGAGGAATAATTAATATAGAAATCATAGTATTCATGAGTTTAAGCACAAATCACAAAGTTCATTATAGTATATATACTCCTGCTCACCTCACACCTAAATCATACATTATTCCTAGTGTATTCATAAGATGCTCATATGCCACAAAAATAAGCAACAAAAAATAAAGCACAGAGTAGATGAACCCTTGAGTTGTGAGACCATATGAAATAAGATATACTATGGTGTTTGTAGGTATGGCGGTATCAACTTATGAATTGAAATAGAGCATCCAAATTCTTCTCCAGTTTAGAAATTTTACATTCCAACCTTTCTAACCAAAAATGATGCACATACTGGATTGGTGTAGTTGGAAGAGATAGAGGTGGTGGAACATCACAATCCTCTTGTTTTGTTAATTATAAACCTCTTTAAGGAGATCACGTGGTAAAAAACAAAATTTTCTTCTTTGTTGCTCTAATAACCTCATCATGCTTAAACAAGCCATGTCCAACGACTTCATCTCACAGGCTATATGCATATCAGTGTTAGTCATATTGACCAAATTGAGATTAATAGCTAGATGAGTAATAAGGGAACCAAGACTTAAATTCTTATTAGAAGAGATAATAGTGTGAAATTACATAACCAACCGAGCACCCAAATTGACATGTACTCTATATACCATACACTAAATAAATAAACTCAACTTTAGTGGAAGTACATGTTGTGGCCTTCCTTCCAAAATAATTAGAAGCCAAGAAACACTGCATATAAATCCATTAAAGCTCATTAAGATCACTACCTTTAGGTTTACTTGATAATAAACTAACTGGTCTGTAGGCATTGATTTCCACACTTTAGAAAAATTAAAATCACGATATTCCACTTAGATTCTTGTATTGAGTTGAATTAGCATATTTTTCATCAATCAACCCTAAAGCCAAATTAAATTTAGTAATGCTATATTTAAATTTGACACCCAATAATCTATAATATGCCCCATTAAGACTACGTAAAGTAAAATTATCTAATTTATAGAATTTGAAGGTGGTATTAGATAATTTGAAGGTGGTATTAAACTCCCTAGTTAATTCAATAAATATGAGACAATAAATCAACACAAAATATCTCTAACTTATGTTAATAAGCACATTATAAAAATTTTCTTTAATATGCAATTCTTCTAAGGAAGGATAATACACATACTTACCTTTATTAATATGTCATGATTGGAAAGCATCATACTGTTGTTTTCTTTTTTTACAGTTGAAAGTGAGATATCCATAAAGGTCCAACTCAGCTAATGGCAAGATAGATGTACTTTTATCTACTTGGGCATGCTTCCTATGGGTATCTGTGGTTGATCTAGTGTTATATTGATTTTGAACATTTGGATTTAACTTAGAATTTCCTTTCATTGCTATTCGATTAGTATCTTTTAAACATCCCATAATTATGAAAAATATAAACAAGGAAACTAATTCTAAAAATAACTAAACAACCTAAGAATAATTCAAATTAAACTAGAAAAGAAATGGAACTTTACTATAACACTCTAGAGAGCTACGTCACTTAATGTGTTATAAGGAGATTGGAGCTTTGTGGTTGGGTAAATGAGTGTTGGGACTGCTTTGTCTGTGTGTAGTTTGCATTTGCCTAGTCTTAGGAGCTACTTAGTGTTTTGTACTATAGATGCTAGCGTTAGTGAGTTAGTCGCTTATGGTGCATTTGATGAGTTGTGTTGCTTACTTTATAGAGCATGTGATGCATTGTAGCTAGGATGTTGTAACTGGATATAGTGATGCGACTGATGTGTTGGGTTGCCTGTTATGGTGCATTTATTTGTGTGTGGTAGAGTTATATTATTGTGTCTATTAGGCATGGGAATTGAGCTACTAAGTGTGACTATGTTGGTGCTTATGGGTGTGTTATGGTTCCTGCTAAAAAAGAAACAAAATAAATTGATGTTTTACTTTATGAATGTTAGTATTATGAAATTTTAGGGGTTCCATTCTAGAAAGCTTATCAAAATTTTGAATCTTTGCTCCTGATAGTTGAATTACATAAAGTGTGATCTCGCCTTATAAATTTTAGTACTCTGGAATTTTAAGATCCAATTCCCCTTAAGCCGATAAACTAACTTCTAAAAAAAACAAATGAAAACTATATATAACTAAAACAAAATTAATAAAAGTATTATGTTTTAGGTTGCCTCTCAAAAAGCATAATTGTTTAACATCATTTTACTCAACAAGGCTTTTTCTTCTTAAACTTCTACGTATTTGGAAAGTGCTAAATCAATATCCACCACATTTGAAACTGCCATCTCCTTATAAAATAGTTTTAATCTATGTTCGTTTACCTCAAAATATTCCTAGTATCTAAATATTTTATTTCCACTGCCCTATGAGGAAATATATTAGTGATAACAAAAAGACCAAGCCATTTAGAATGCAACTTACCTGGCATAAGCTTTAATTAAGAATTTTATAATAAAACTTTCTGTCCCACCTCCTGAAGATTTTATTATCATTGAACAATTTTATTTTCTCTTTGTAGATTATTGAATTTTGTAGGCATCTAGCCTTAGTTCCTTTAGCTTTTGCAATTGCAGTTTCCTTTCCTTCACAACTTTTGTCAAATCCTTACAACAAAATTGCACTACCCAATAAGCTTTATGTTCAATCTCTATGGTAAAATGATAAGCTTTACTAAAAACTAATCGATAAAGAAACATTCCTATTAGTGTTTTATAGGTTGTACGATATGCCAAAGTGCATCATCTACATAAACTCCAATCCTTTCATCCCGATTTACCATCTTTTCTAAAATAGATTTCATTTCCTTATTCGATGCTTCTACTTATCCATTCATTTATAGATGGTATGCAGTGACTGCTCTATAATGTATATACTTTTTAAACAATATTACCATTACGTTATTGCAAAAATGACTTCCTTGATCACTAATAATGACTCATAAAACCCTAAATGTATTGAAAATATTAGATTTTATAAAAACTTACAATCGCTATAGAATCAGTAGTCATGGTAGCTTTTGGCACCGCCCACTTTGAAAAATAATTAACAACAAAAAGTATATAAGAAAAACCACGATATGAAGGAAAAGGGCCTATAAAATCAATACATTATACATTAAATATCTTAACTATAAGAATTGTGATTTAAGGCATCTCAGTTTTATGAGATAGTGTGCCTGTCTTTTAGCATCTGTCACAACTTTTTTAAAAAACACATAAACATCTCTAAACAAAGTCTTATAATACAATCCACTATCCAAAACTTTTTTAATAGTTCGTTTAGGACCAAAGTGACCACCACATACATAATTATGATAGAAAGTTAAGAAAAAATGATGCTCATTCTTTGGCACACATCACTTAATAATTTGATCAAAGCAAAACTTCTATAAGTTTGGTTTATCCTAAACATAATATTTTTCCTCATTCTTTATCTTTTCTTCTTGCACTTACTAATATAAGTAGGTAAAGTTTGAATAACTAAATAATTAATAAGGTATTCGTACTATGGAACCTACCTTTCATTTGGAAAATTTTCTCATTAAGAAAAGTTTTAAAAATAAGTAAAATATCTTCATCTCTTACCAACCTACTCAGATGGTCAACTCTGAATTTTCTGCTCCTTCTAGATCTCTTATTATCAAATTAAACTCTTAAAGTATTAAAATCAGTTGTATCAACTTTGGGCTAGATTCCTTTTTTACCAAAAGGTATTTAAATGTTGCATGGTCAAAATACAAAATAACTATGGAAATAAGATCTAAACTTAATCTCAAGTAAAAACAATTGTTAAAAGCTCATTCTCTATTTTAGAATAATTACACTACGCAATCTCTTATGTTATTAAAGCATAACAGATAACATGACTTTGTTTCCCATTTATTGGCTTTAAACAACTCCCACCTTATAATTGTTGGCATTACACATGATCTCGAAGGGTAGAAACTAATTTAGTAGCTGAATAATAGGCGTACATTTCTATAAAGACTTGATTTTGTCAAAAATTTCCTTATAGTTCTTTCCAAATTCAAATGGAGCATCTTTTTGTAGTAACTTTGATAATAGTATCACAATCTTGAAAAAATCATTAATAAACTTTCAATAAAATCATTCAGATTCAAGAAAAGATTAAACTTTCATAATTTGTAGGGTAAGGTAAGTTACTAATTAAATCCACTTTTGCTTTATCAACTTCTATACCCCTAGATGAAATCACATATATTAAAATGTTGTCTTGATTAACCATAAAAATGACATTGCCCATAATTCAGCACCAAATTCATTTCAATGCACCTTTTGAGAATGTTAGATAATTGATTTAAGCAATCATCAAACGAATCTCTATAAATAATGAAATCATGTATGAATACTTCAATGCAAGTCTCATACTTATAAAATATACTCATTATGCATCTTTGAAATGTAGCTGGAACATGATAAAGACCAAAGTTCATTCGCATGAAAGCATACATTCTAAAAGGGAATGTAAAAGTAGTCTTTTCTTAATCTTTTTAAGTAATTGCTATTTTGTATTTATTAAGTCAAGAAGACTTCACTTCTTCTATTGATTTTGACAAAAGTCAAATAATAATAATAATAATAGAAGTGTGTGAATTTTTTTGATGAATTTGTTAAGTATGCAGATAAATATAAGTGGTACAAATCATCAAATCAAGATGATACTTAAGTAAAAGCTGTCTAAGACATCAGACGAAGTATACAAATCTAAGCAAGCCAATGTAATTGAAGAATGTGCTAAAATGTCATTTAGATGGAGTTGGTTACAGGACTCAACTAATAACAAACTTTAGAAGACTCCATAAGAAAATTTCTCAAGAAGACCGTTGGAAATTTAGGTTATAAATATTAGTTGTAGTCATAGACTTCAATAAGAATTTTGAATGTACAAAAATACTCAGCGAAATTCTGTTCTCAAGTGCTTATACTGTGAAAAATAATCTAAGAGAAAAGAAAGAAAGAAAGAAAGCAAATACATTAGTAACATAGGTGTGAAAACTCAAACAATATCTTTTCAAGAGAAAGTAGGGCTAGAGCCTGAAAATGCTAGGGAAGTAGATAAAGAATACTTTGTGAAAGAGACCTGAAAAGGCTCTGTAAGTGTAGAAATAATACTTGTAACGTTGAAGGAGATAGTGAAATCTCAGACAAACTCTGAGGACTAGACGTAGTCCAAGGTTAAGGTTGAACCAGTATAAATCGCAATGTCATATTCTCTAACTCTTATTTTTTAATTATTTTCTTATTGTTAGAAGAATATATACTAATTTATGTTATTGCATTACTCATCAAATTAAGTGCATTGTTTAAACTTGTAATCATCTAAATTTCTCAAGAAAATCAAGATGATTTTAAAGATTCATATCTTAGACAATTTAACATAATTTAACCCCTTTCTTGTGTATTTTGCATATTATACGTGATTTCTATATTAACAAGTGATTTGCTTTAGTTGGTATCAGAGAAAGGTTTCTAAGAAACACTTTTAAAAAGTGAGGATAAAGATCCCTGGCTAAATCACTTGTTTTTATAGCAGAAGGTGCCTCGGTCTCAAAACCCCCTACATTCAATGGTGAAAATTATCATTATTGGAAGTATAGGATGCGGCTCTTCATAGAATCCACACACATTGATCTTTGTGATATCATTGAAAATGGTACATATATCCTAGCAGACAAAAAAGGGAAAAGCATCTCTTGTGACCAATGGTCGGTTGATCAAAAAGCTCTCTTTCAATTAAACTCAAAGGCCAAGTTCTTTTTAAGTTGTTCTCTAAGCATAAGTGAATATGATAAGGTTCATGGATGTGAATCTACAAAGGAAATGTGGGACACATTAGCCATTGCATATGAAGGCACAAACCAAGTCAAAGAATCCAAGATTGGTATTCTTGTTCATTAATATGAGCTATTTAAGATGAAAGACGATGAATCTATTAATCAGATGTTTGGACAATTCCAAACAATTATTAGTGGACTTAAAGCTCTGGGAAGAATCTACGATAGTTAAGATCATGTCAGAAAGATTCTCAGAAATCTTCCAAAAAGATGGAGACCAAAAGTAACAGTAATACAAGAGGCCAAGGATTTGAGCAAGCTGAAGCTAGATGAATTGCTTGGTTCACTGAAAATCCATGAAGTGGAGCTTGATGTAGAAGATAAACCCAGAAGGGATAAATCTATTGCATTAAAGGCTGGTCAGAGGAATCAGAAGATGCAGAAAAATAGAAGTACATCTTCAACATCATTAAAGATTGAAAAAATTAAGAATGATGATACTAGTGAATCTGATCAAGATTCAAGTGAAGATGAAGATGAGCTATCCTTCATTTCAAGAAAGAT
>JAOTAY010020667.1:0-12040 GCA_025629805.1 Erythroxylum baracoense | reverse complement strand
TATTTCATTGATTTGTTGTTCTTAAACCTCTCCTAGCGACTATTAATCGTGGGTTAATAATTAACCTGAGTTTTTTCTTAAGTTTGGTTTAATCAAGATATGATCATTAATTAAACATAACCACAGAATAACCTAGGATATGACCTCTATATTTAATTAGATAGTAGTATTACGAATTATGAAAATCGATTAATCAAGGCAACAACCATATATGATGCGTCATTTAACCTAGGTTATGTTATCCGTAATAGTTACAAATCATTAGTCACTACACATGAATTTCAATATAACAATTATGGATTATTTCAAAATTCTAGCAATTGGTTTGTAAATAAATGATTCAATGACTGCATTAAAATCATCTTTTCACAATACCCAATTCAATCAACATAACATAACATAATCAATTCATAATGAGAGGAAGAAACAACAAAATATTGAAATACACTTAACTCGGGTAGTCGGAGTTGATATCACCTCCGAACTAACACTAAGCCATCTTGCCCTCCATGGGTCTCCACCAAAAAAATGCTTCAGCCCTCGTTAATAACCCCTACTGAAGACCCCCTATCTGCTCTTCCCTATTGTGCCTCCTTTCTATGCTAATGTTCTCTCCACTGTTCTATGATGTGACAAATTAATATCTGGTCCACTTCTCCTGTACACTCTTCTTTAAACCCATACTGTTACTATGCGAGAAAATGTCTACATTTCACAGAAGTCGTCTGCATGCAAGTCGTCTGTATGAAATGTAGACTGGTTTGCGTTTCCTCTCTTACTGCGTCATCATTTCTACTTCTCTTTCGGCTACTGCCGTTTTCCTTTAGTTGTGCTGCGTTTTGCTCCTTCTTTGGCTGTGTTGCATTTTGCTCCGTCATCTATTTTCATTTTGATACTTCCTTTTATCCACCTACTGCAGCCATGAGCATGATTATCCACTAATTAAATTAATACCATGCAAATCTATGCATAATCCACACAAAAAATCCATGCAGCCCTCGTTCTTCTTCATTATGTTTCCATCTTTTTTGTCATTTAATTTTCTTCTTCTTGCTCCATGAAGACAAATAAAAATTAATCTTCAAAAAATGGCTCAAATATCGTACTTTTGACTCACTTTAACTTCTTCGCTTCTGAATTGTACCTAAAATCATATATGAGCCAAGGTGAGTATCTTAAGCAAATTCATGTCCTTAATCGCTAAGTGTTATGAAATAATTAAATAATCAATTAAGCACCTATCAATTTCTCCCACACTTAGCTTTTGGTCGTCCTCGGGCAAAACATTAAAATTAAGCTCAAAGACCCAAAAGCATTTACTTAATTCCCATATTTTTCGAGAATATATAATCATAAGCAAAGATGAATGACATTCAAAAATCATAGAAAGAAGTCAACATTCCAAGATTTTACTCATGATCAATCTAGACTCGAAAAATGTGTTTAAACTAAGATATATCCATGGGTACACTCAACACCATTCATAATCATGGCAATCCACAACTTTGCATATTATTTCATTTCTCCACCGCTAAAATTCACATGGAAAATCATAAATCAAAGGACTTTTCGAGGTTATAATGTGGTCAAAGGTAAGGTGACATGTATTTGGGTCAAGTAACTTGAAAGTCATTAACCTAGTAAAACAAAGTAACACTCATAAAAAACTAGGTACCATCAGCTATGACGAATGTAACATTTATATTTCACAACCCCATTCAGCTCTCACTCATAAACCACATGAAGTATATACCAATCCATAGGAATCACTCATACAATTGATAACAATACATTGAAAGCACAAAAGAGTTAACCTTCCAAGCCAACATCTACCTCATATTCAACATACTCTAATAACACATTCATTACAACTTTAGGAGGATGCATCAAGTATTAATAACCTTTCAAAACACTTATGCACTTACTCCTTGATACATTTATTTAAATAAAAAAATTCTATTTTTTCTATTCTTCTTTTTCTTTTCTTTTCTCTCTTTTTTTTCTTTTGTCTTATAAAAATTAAAATAAACTACATCAACATGGGAATTTCAATGATAGATAAAATAACATCCCAACATTATAACCAATCTACACATATGCATACCCCCATACTTATACATTTGTATATCCACAAACTTAACAATCAATAAATGTTCCACTAGCTTTAAGGCTTAAGAAGGATATTTGGTCAGGTTAAAGCATGTAATATGGCTAATACACAAAGAAAAGGCAATCAAAGCTCAAGGGAGTTTATCAAAAAGGAAAATCATATAATGGGTGGGCTATTTGGTTAATGTAGTTTGGAAAAGCAAAGAATGCCTATTCATATCCATGTTAATGCATGTGATAAAAATGTAGTCTCGAATAGAAATTTAAGGCAAAATCAGGATGTATATGTCATGAAGGTCACACATTATCAAAAAAAAATGAGATTTATATGAATGTGTCAGTCAAATAAGGCTCAAAATCTCACCGGCTTTGTCTACCACTAGTCACTTCTCTTCTAAAGATAATGAACATCGATCAATCACAAGAGTAAAAGTACATGCTAAAGTTCCTACGAAATTTTCTAGTCAATTCATTCTTTAATCATGACTATATAGTCCTAGAATCAACAGAAAAGAGAAAATGTTTGTTTTGTTGTTTTATTCTTTTTCTCATTTTAATTGAAAACTTAAAACAAGCAAGAAACAAGCCAACAAACAACACACATGCATATAAAAAGAAGTGTGAAAATGTAAAGAAAAGAAATTTACTTCCCTTAGATTGCCTCCCAAGAAGTGCCTTGGTTTAGGGTTGCTGGCTCGACTACATACTTTCCTCATGTGACACAATTATGACCTTCTGGTACTATAGTTAGTGTCACTTCCACACGGGGGTTGTTCCGGATATGGTCTTAGTTGATCATCATCCCTATTTAGTGTCTTTCCTATCCTTAGATTCTCAATCTTGACTGAGTTCATACACTCTAGAAATATTTTGAACGTCTCTTTGCCTTTTTATTCTTCATTTAATTCCTCTAACCTACTAGGTAAAGGTAAATAGTCAATCTCAACAATAATTATGAACTTAGTTTTTACCTCTGAGCTAAAAGATGTATCTTTTTTCCTTCGAGCCCCTCCTCAACTTCTTCTACACCAGCAATTCCTTGAGTAGTCATATCAAGACTCTCTAGTTCCTCGTCATTTTGTAAGGTCTCCGCACTAATGTCTATTGGATACTGCTCGAGTTGATATGGCTACTCCTCTTCCATTTGTCATTCTAGGCAGTCAATCCCCGCTGCCATTTCACCCATTTGGCTTTACAAGTTCTAGTTTCTAAATGTTATATGCCTCATTTCCTGTTGGAACTATTGGGTATTCTGTTGAAGTTATTGCTACTCTCTTGAAGCCAGAGATGTACCTGAGTTTTGACAAGAAGCTTTTGGTCTACAAGGGAATTACTATTTGTCTTGTAAACTATCATAGAAGTAATCCTGATGTTTATCCCATTCATAACCAAAGTTATCCAACCTTGGTTATAGGATTGAGAGTAAGAGTTAAAGAAAAAATTACTTCCATCCATGAATTTTTTTATAAATCACAAACACGAAACAGAATAAAGAAAGGATCATGAAATAACTAAAAAGAAACCAATTACGAACAAATATATACAAAAAACCAATTAAATCACAAACAAAAACTAAAACACCGCACTCCCTGGCAATAGTGCCAAAATTGACAATGTGTCGTAACACTAGTCAAAATAAAATAACTAGGCTACTATTATCACAGTAGTGAGTCTAGGTCGATCCTACAGAAAGTGTGTGTAAAGTTTCCAAAATGAAAGTAACTGGTGTTTCGGTTTAACGAGGGGTTTTGGATTTTTCAAACAAAAAAATAAAATGAAACTAGACCAAAAAAAACAAATTAAAGAAAATATGTAAAAAATGATAAAAGTGGGTAATTCGGTAAGGACCTGATTCTTTAGTTCAATCTCAACCTACACCCTAATTAAACATATTTCATTGATTTGCTATTCTCAAACCTCTCCTAGCAACTATTAATCGTGGGTTAATAATTAACCTGAGTTTTTCCTTAAGTTTTGCTTAATCAAGATACAATCATTAATTAAACATAACCACCGAATAACCTAGGATATGACCTCTATATTTAATTAGGTAGTAGCATTAGGAATTATGAAACCTGATTAATTAAGGCAACAACCATATACGATGTGTCATTTAACCTAGGTTATGTTATCCCTAGTAATTACAAATCATTAATCGCTACACATGAATTTCAATATAACAATTATGGATTATTTCAAAATTTTAGCAATGGGTTTGCAAATAAACGATTCAATGAATGTATTAAAAATCATCTTTTCATAATACCCAATTGAATCAACATAAGATAATATTATCAGTTCCTAATGAGAGAAAGATACAACAAAAATATTGAAATACACTTAACTCGGGTCGTCCACATCGATGTCACCTCCGAACCGGTGTCAGGGCGTCTAGCCCTCCATAGGTCTCTCCTAAAAAAATGCTTCAGGCCCCATTAATAACCCCTACTGAAGACCTCCCCTGTCTGCTCTTCCCTATTGCGCCTCCTCTCTACGCCACTATTCTCTCCACTGTTTTATGATGTGAAAAATTAATATCTGGTCCACTGCTCCTATACACTCTTGTTTAAACCAACATTGTTGTGCTAGAAAACGTCTACGTGTCACAGACGTCGCCTGTATGAAACGCAGATGCTTCTGTGTTTCTGTAGGATGTCTACGTGAAATGTAGACTAGTTTGCATTTCCTCTCCTACTGCATCTTCATCTCCTGTGTCGTCGTTTTTGCTTCTCTTCCAGTTGTTGTCATTTTCCTTTGGCTGTGCTGGGTTTTGCTCCTTTAGTTGTGCTACATTTTTCTCCTTCTTTTGTTGTCGTTTTGATACTTCCCTTTATCAACCTACTACAGCCGTGAGCATGATTGGCTATTAATTAAATTGATACCATGCAAATCCACGCATCATCCATGCAAAAATCCATGCAGTCGTCGTTCTTCTTCTTTGTGTTTCCATCTTTCTTGTCATTTAATTTTCTTCTTTTTGCTTCATGAAGACAAGTAAAAATTAATCTTCAAAAAATGGCCCAAATATCGTACTTTGACTCACTTTAACTTCTTTGCTTATGAATTGTGCCTAAAATCGCATATGAGTCAATGTAAGTATCTAAAACAATTTCATGTCCTTAATCACTAAGTATCATGAAATAACTAAATAATCCATTAAACACCTTTCAACATATCTTGACCATCAGGAATGATACAATGCTTGGGAAAAAGGTTGGAACATTGTGTGCTTTCACTAGTACGTTTGACAATCATCACTTCATTATAAAGAAAAAAAAGTCAAATTTTATGATAATTCTTGTGTAATGATATATGGAAAAATTGAATAAATTTCCACAACAATAAGGGTACAAAAATAATAGTATACATCAATCTTTAAAGGAGAGACCATGGACTTAAAAAATTGTTGAGTACCAAAAAAATATACTTTCATGGGTATATACTCATTTTCTTTAGTCAGCATCTCAATAACTCTCTATTCCAGAAGGGACCTATGGTTAGAAAGAAATATTGAGTTATGAAAGACGAAACTTTACTAGGTTTTATATTTCTGATTATAATCATAGTTTTGGTCAAGAATACACACAATCAAAGTTCAATTTCTCTTTATACTTAAGTTCCCAACATTTTTCACCTCACAAAAAGCTTGCTTTTAAAGAAATATCTTTCTATATGATAATATCTTAATCTATATATGAGAGTAATGAGACCTAGTAGATAGTTAGAAACATTAAGGAAAAGGGAATGGAACTTTGGGAAGTATTTATTCCTTATCATTATCATAGTTTCTATTATGAATTTACACAACCAAACTACCAAAATTCGCTTTTGTGTTGTCACAATATTTGCTTAATTGACTTTTGCTCAATAATATACACAAGTTAAATTATGCATTTTTATATAAAAAATGGATGAAAAAGGATCAACGAAAAAAAGAAAGAATATGATATGGATTAAGTCTTGTGCATTGTATATAGTGGATAGACATGATATCAAAGTAATATTTAAAAGAGCTATTTGAGACACTCAATAAGTTCTTACCTTAATTGCCAATATGAGATAATTTTATCATATTTTTTCATAAGAGGAGAATTGGGATTACAGAGTCAGGAATGACATTATTGAGTTAAAAATACATCTCATATCTTCTTATGGCGTTCAATATAACTAACACCCATATCCCAATCTTAAGTCTTACACCATCATTCAATAAGACATTATGTTCTAGTATTATATCAATGCATTCAATATATTCCCATTTTGAGCTCATGTCTTACTTATCTTTAGTGGTGATACGTTGATTCTTGTTTTAACATACTATTTTGTACACAATTGTGTACTGGATTATATTGAAAAAAACCTATAATGAACATGTTCTTCTATAAGATCATCGATTGATCTATGTCTTTCACATTATCCCTTCCAAATTCCTTACAAGTATATGGTTCACCACATGGTTATGTAGAAAACTATGATGAACAAATCCTTTAGTGAATATAATTTGATGCATGGTCATAAACCAATTTATGTGCTTTGGATTGTCTATAAAAATATTTAGAACTTAAAGGTTATTGACCATAGTATTATATGGTTAAAAATGTTAGAAAAAATATTTAATTGACATAATTTACTAATAAGTTTCCTTTATATTATCCCTATAAGAACTTTAATAGCACCAAGTTTAATCCCTCGTAGTTAAGGAAAACCTTTAATGCATATAGTGTTTTACACAGTTACGTATCAATTCATTTCCTTGACATTAAGGTTTTGTATTATTTATGCGGCCATCGTTTCGTACTTGCTAATATAGTTTGTACTAAGTGAGTGTATAGTTTATACTCATAAATGGTATTCCTAGTGTTAACTAAAATTGTTACTTATTTTAAATGCTTCATGATAATGTTGTTCGTAGATCTAGTATTGGATGTATTGAGTCTTAATATATTTTATGTTTAAGCATAGGAATCCTTCCACTCACTCATTATATTTCCTTTTAAATATGAAAGAATTACTTATCTATGAAACATCCTCATTCCATTTTTGAAATTATTGTAATCATCATCATAGCATACTTAAAATAATTAATTATTTTAGACCATATATAAATTAAACAAAATAAAAATCATAATGATCTATGCAACAATAGGTTATGATAAGCTTAATAAGATTCAATGGTAAATAGTAATGAAATATGATCCTAGACGTTTTCATTTTTCTGTACCATACATAGATAAGTACTAACATGTAAAAATGCCTTGCTTCAAAGTAAGCAATTCCATATCATCATTAATAATTCTCATTATATAGGCTACAACTTCCAATGTAATGCCCAAAGGAACTCATCTATACGTAGGAAGTTTTTACATCTCAAGTCTAAGAGTTTAATCATAATGTCAAAGAAGAATGATGAATTAGTCCCTAAATGTTGTCCAAGTTGCATATAAAGATCATGTAATTGTTCCAATAGGTTCACGATACGTTGTTGTTATTGTTATGTAGGCAACAACATCTATTACAATGCCTAAAGGAACTTTGTAAATAGGAAGTTTTTTTATCTCAAGTCTAAGAGTTTAATCATAATGTCAAAGAAGATTGATTGATAGGTCTTTAAATGTTGTCTAGGTTGCATATGAAGATCACATAATTGTTTCCATAGTTTGATGATGTGTCATTGCCATTCAAAGAGGAATGGTATATCAAACCTATCCATTTTTAAAGTTGTTTCTAGTTTCCAATGAAAGAGATAAAATAAACATAATATGTAAGATTATGATATATTAGACTTTGAAGAATGAAAAGGATACAAGAGAAAATAAAAAGTTTAAGGTATATAGAACCATATGGATCAATTAAAGAGTGGTAGAATTTTTAGGGTTGTTTCCGTAAATCAATTGAAGAGATGAAATAACCAAATTTTTTTATGCTTTATTATATGAGATTCTGTAGAACAACATAAATCCCAACAAAATAGCAATTATAAATAGTTAAGCCACACAAAACTATGTATATAACTCATACTTATGAACCTTTAACTTTTCTTATCCATCAATTTTAGGGTATATTGCAAAAATCTCCATCTGCTACCTTTTCCTTTTCCTTTATGTTTTGTATATCTAGTTATCTTTATTTATCCCTGCAAATCTAATACAACCTCTTATAAATCTCGACATTCCATTGCTTTCTTTTATTCATGAAAGGTGGAAATGTTCTAAATGAATAAATTAAGTGACATAACAATATGGGTTTATACCTACCATTATAGACAAAATTTCCATATTATGTTCACTTTGGCTAGAAAATGAAAAGTGTGTATGAGCTTGGAGTATTACAATTGCTACCAAATTTGGATTAATATTCTAAAATTTAATATTATTTCGAATTTACACAACTATCTACATGTTTAATTTAAATCATAATATGAATATTGGGTTACAATTTAAATTTTTAGTCTGTAAAAATAAGATAATATCAATTTATTCTATAAGACAAATATAAACTTATGTTTTTATTTTATTCCAATAAATATCAATACATTACAATGCTAATGCATATACCATACACAATGAACCTTCCTTAAATACTTCACTATTTATGGTTTGTTTGTGTAGTAACAATATTATCATTGCTAAAATCAGTAGTACTTGACTATTATATGAACTACACTTAGCCAATGTCGAGAATGGCAATCAATCATGGTCAAACCACCAATATTTGTTTATATAAGCTTTTTTTGTAATGATATGCCTTGACCATCGGTACAAGTACAGTATATGGAAAAAGGTTAAAACATTGTATGTCTTGCTTTCACCAGTACGTTTAATAATCACCACTTCATCATAAAGAAAAAAATTAACTTATACTATAATACTTGAGTAATTATATATGGCAAAATTAAATATATTGCCACAAGAATAATGCTACAAATACAATGGTATATATCAATCCTTAAAAAGAGACCATAGACACAAAAAATATTGAGTAAAAAAAGACATTCAAAGGTATGTGTCCCGTTTCCTTCATCAACATCTTAGTACTTCTCTCTTCTAAAAGGGACACATCTTAGTAATTCTTAATTTCAGAGGGGACACAGTGGGCATATAAATATTGAGTTATGAAGGAAAGAACTTTTGGATTTATTTTTCTAATCACAATTGTGATTTTGATCAAGAATACATATAAACAAAGTTTAATTGTTCCCTCAATTTAATATATGCTTCTATGCTAAAAAGCTAGCTTTAAAAGAATTTCTTCATATATTATAACATTTTAATCTACAAATGAGAATAAGACACGGTAGATAGATAAAACATTAAAAAAAGGGGGGAAAGGAAGTTTTACAATTATATATTCCTTACTATAATATAGTTTTAATCAAGAATTTACACAGTCAAATTGCCAAAGTTTCCTTCTTTATTATCTCAATATTTGCTTGATTGCATTTCGCTCGCTATTATATGCTAGTGAACTTGTAAGTTTTTTTATAAAAATGAGTGGAAAGCATCAAGGAAAATCATAAAAAATGATTTAGGTTAAGTCTTAAGCATTATACACAGTGGATACACACAACATCAAAGTAATGGTTAAAAGAGCTTTGGAGGACTTGAGGTCTTGCCTTACTTGTGTATGCAGGACAAGCAGTTATATAATATTTTTTCTTAAGAGAAGAACTAATATTTTTGTTTTAATTTATATGGTTTTTTATGTGGCTCAATACATTTCATGTCTTTTTTGGGGCTTAATAGATCTGACATTTATATCCAAATCTTTAATTCTATGCTGCCATTTACAAAAATGTGTTAAGGATAGTTATCACGAAGTCCTTTCTCCTTTCTAATAAAAAAGGCCTATAACTTATAAAAGGTCCCATATATTATTGTAATCACTTAACATCATAAGATGGTTGATGAATGACATCATAACACAACCTGTAGATGACTGCTTTCTAAACTAGAATATGATTAACCACACGTTCGCATAGATAACTATGTTAAAAAATATTAATACTATTTCATGCATGGTTTTATACTAATTCATGCAGTTCATATTTCTGATTCAAATTTTTAAACAAGAATACAGTTAACCACATAGTCGTATATTAAATATGAAATTTCAGATAAGTAGGCTTTCTTCTTCTTGTCGATAAATTTGAGAACTTTATTACTTGGAGATTCCTTCATTAAGTTACAATCAATCTACTTCTTATCCTTCTTACATTTAAATAGTACATAATACAATAACATATGAAAGGTTACTAAAAATTGTTCCATTACTAGTGGTTCACAATTCAATATACATGATTATCTTGGTGTAATCTTAACAACTTCTAACAACTTTTAATTTATTATTAATCAATTTCAAAGACATAAATGTTTTGTATCATTATTCATATTTTAATATAATTATAAATTTTATTTTACTCAAAATTAATACATAAAAAATTTATCTCATAAGGCAAATGTAGAATTTATTTTGCTTTAATTTAATTCAACAAATAGAAATATAAAACAATACTCACACATACGTCATACATAAGGAACCCTCAATAGGCTTCACTATTTGGGGTTTATTTGAGCAACAAAAGTGTTAACATCACCAAAATTAACATCAATTGGTTAATGTTAGGAATGTCATGATCAATCATAATACATCTCCAATGATAACTTATATAATGATTTATTTCTCTACCAGTAACCTTGACCATCAAGAATATATACACGTTTAATAATCTGGATCATTGTCTGCCTTAGCTAATCATTTTCACTAGTAGGTCCAATAATCATTACTTCATTATATTTAGACTTGCATCTATATGAGCAAAGAGAAAGTTAAACTTCTGAAGATATGAAGTAACTATTAGAAATATGTGGACTAATATAATCGCAGCATTAATTTCATATGCATAACAATTAATCGAATTGACTAATGTATGTTTAATAACCATAATGGGATGGTTAATAATTTACTAATTGCATTTGAGGCACATAGTAGTACCCTAATAACTATATGTTGGCCCATTAAACTATAGTTCATAACATCCTTAAAATGACACAATTATCCCATTCTACCCTGTAGGGTAGAACATGTTATAAGATACAACATATGCTAAGATTGTGCATATATATAGTGTGTGTGGGTGTGAAAAGAACATTAGGTCTTTCTACCGTTAGCTCTCTATTGCACAAAGTGTTCTTGGTTTTTTTGTATAGGTTGTGCTAAAGGATGGAGAGAATCCAAGACCATATGCCAAGCTTTGGAGGTATGTCATTTTCATTGTGTTGTTATGTTCTAAATAAAATGAGATCTTGGCTGTATGATGTTGATGAATGCATATGTGAATATAGCAATTGGTATCAAAGCTCTATGGTCATTTGATTTTAGGGCTTGTTTTTGTACAAAACTGTTTTTATTTCAAATCATTTTTAGCGTAAATAACTTCGAAATGATGCATTGAGGTTCAGAAAATGTTGTTGGTTGTTGTTGTTGCCTTTTATCTTTGTTTTAGACAAAGAATCACGATTTTTTAGGTGAGTTTTTTGAAAAACTCCATGTTTTTGATAATGGCCAAAATGGGTTTGACATTTTCATATTTTGGAGCAATTTTGGCTGAAATGGATATGGGAAATCCCTATAGCATGAAAAATGGAAGAACATGTCTCCAAAATTGCCGACCCGGTTAGAGGTAAACCTCATCCCGACTAGGGCAACATGCGCACTCGACTCTATACATATTTTTTTTTATTTTTTAAAAATAAAATTATATTTTTAGCACAGTGTGGGTGGTGGCGCATGCAAGGTCCTTTTTAGGGCCATTTTTCATTTTTTGCTCCATTTTTTAATTCTATTTTTCCCATATATTTATGCACAAGATTAATTAGTAATTTTTATTTGATAATTCTAATTGTTTTAATCTTATTATGGCATAAACATGATT
>JAOTAY010020666.1:0-12041 GCA_025629805.1 Erythroxylum baracoense | reverse complement strand
GTGAGAAGCTTAATGGTCGAATCCTATAGCTAATGTGTTTTATACATTTATGTGATGGTGTATAAATATGAGTTATAAGTTTGATAAGTAAGTACATTACATTTGTATGTATAAAGGCTTGGGAGCTGTGGATTAAGGAGCTCGTATGGAGGATTGTTGAAGTTAAAGGGGTGTACACCTTCTTTTGAGGTGAGTTGGGGAAAACATGTCTCTCAAATGGGACTAGGACAACCCAAGATATACATAATGACTTGTATGTGAATTGTGAACCTAGGTAATGCATAGTAGAATTGAATCTCAAATAGATGCTAGTATATTTGTGTGTTTAATAAATGATATTATTTTGAATAAATCTTTGCACTTGGAGTGAAACTGATTTTTTTTTTCATATTATGAGGAATGATATGGTTTTCAACAAACTTACAATTGAAGTGTAAAAGATAACGTTTATTTTCTAAAACTGCATTTTTGAACAACTTTGCAGTTGGAGTGCACAAAAGATAACTTTTATTACATGAAATAGTGTTTTGGAATTTACATACGTATAACCAAGTCATTTATTTTGCGTGTATGGGTTTTCTTTTGGCTTAGAGCTACGACACAGTTCCATTTTATCGGTTGGATCGATAAACAAAGGCATGGTGCCTTATTTGATTTTAGTACTTCTGATTTGTATACAATTTTTTTCTTATGATTGGTGAGGAAATGATTGGCCAATCATCTCCTAGGGTTATGACACTCTTGTCGACTATAGTCTAGACTCATCACAAATGAAAGTTGAGCCAACACTAGGATTCGTGGGTGTGCACACTAGCTTGGCCGACTAGTGGTGACAAACATAATTGTTTTGGCCTATTATGAGATTTGGTTTCTTGATGAGATTTGATTTTTACATGTGATGCTTTTGTGCTCTTGTGTACTGGAGCTGGAACCTTCGTTCATTGAATGAGTGATTAATAGGCTAGGCCTATGTGGTTTGTAATCAGTATGGCATGAGTCATAGACTAGGTCTATGCATTTTTGTGTCATGCATATTCACTTCTTAGGTGGTTATGTGCAGCTTAGATGTGTAAAACCTTCCTTCAGTTATTTAGACCGTTTTGCTGTATACTAGGTTCTATTTGCGATATATGTTTCTTTCTACTCACTGAGTACATAATGTACTTACCCCCTTCGCTTCCCAACCATGCAGGTTAATTAGGTGAGCTTGAAGCTTTGTGTCATTCGTGCAGTCTTTTGACATTTTTGGGGTATTACCGCAGGTAGGTAGTCTCTATTTTGTACTTTTGTTGTATACTAGCTCATGATTATGTTGATATGTTTTATAATTTTGTAAAATTAACTCTTGACTATCTTGTAACTGACGTTATGTGTGAACATTTTGTACTATTGTTGATATTGCTCTTAAGTGGACTTCAAAGTCCAGAAGTTATGGTTAAGTTTTAATGAAATATAGAAGTGCGTTTGAAACTGATTTGTAGGTGTTTTCTTTATTTTGGGATTGTCAAATTGTAGTTGTTATGTTGCCAATATTTTTTTAAGATGACTAGTTGGCCTTGCATAGTCTACTTAAGGGTACTATGTGTATCTTTAGCATGGGTATGCGGCGGTTGTCATATGCCTGATGTGATTCCGGGTCGTGAAATTTCCTTATCTTATCTCCCTCCCATTTTATTAATCAAATTGTGTCTCACCTAAGATGTTCGAATGCATTAATTACCCTCTTAAGGTGTAATTTGTTGCCCCTAATCAATTTAAATGAAGTTGATTAAGCAATCTCTCAATCTACTAAATCACTCAACCAATTTAACTAGTTATTAAGTTATCTTATAGGTGATCACTTAAATTAGCCAAGATCTCTCTTTTAACTAATCAATTAACCTGATGAATGTAAGTCTATAAGTTTCCAATTCTTATTGTAAAATACTACACAAATTACCCAACTGAATCTCTCAATTTATTAAAAAGTATATGTGCATAATCAACATTCATCAAAGACATCTATCATTCAAATCAATAAAATAGGAGTTTAACAACATAGTTCAAAAGTGATCATTAAACTAAATCAGTCACTCATGGTGTCTATAACATCACCAACATTCAAATATTCCATCTTACAATGAATAGAAGAGATAAAAAGGCAGAAAATTAAATAAAGAAAACTCCTTTTCTTTTTTACTTGAATCTGAAAATTCTGGTGTTGATGTGTTATTTTCCCAATTGTGATTGATAATCCTTGAATCTCCACCTTCCTCAAGACTCTGAATCTGGATTTTTCACTCAAGGAGGCTATTTTACACATAGGGCTCATGTCCTTGCTCTTCCATATGAGTTTAATATCTTATATATTCCAAAAAAACCTCAAATTTAATTGAACCCCGCATATGCTCTCGTATAAAACATCCCACGATCATGGGAATTGGCATGATTCCCACGATTGTGGGTTATTATAGCATAATGCTTCTTCTCTTCTCCTTTTTTGGTCTCTAGCTAAATCCCAAAGTTGCTCAATCTCTATTCCTATATAAAAATAATCAATTCTTACTCTAAATTAACATCAAACATAAAAGAACAACAATGAGAATCAAACTAAACGAAAACATACAAAATGAATCCTAGAATACAAAAATAATAAACTATTATGCAAGAAACACATGCTAAATACTTAAGAAAATCATACACTAATGCATAATTATCAACTTCCCCATACTTAAATATTTGCATGTCCTCAAGAAAAATAAACAGAACCAATCAATTCCATCACTTCATTTTCACAAAGATCAAAGCATACAATCTCTCAAATTTTAGCCAACTCAAATATCAATTTACTACACATATCATGACTACTTTTTCGTTAGTGTACATAAAAAAACTCAATAAATAGAACCATCACTCAAGGATAAATATAGATGCAAAGTGAATCTTCCTTACAGTTTCACTTATTTCTCTTAAGTGTTTGATAGTTAGTGTTTTGCTCAAACTTCCTATAAGAAGCTACACTACCATAGGCTTGCTAATACACCAATTCTCCTCTACAATGATTGCATGCATAAATAAATTAAAAGGACTTGCTTAGGGTTGTAATGTGGTAAGGGTTAAGGTGGCTAAAGAGGGAAAAGGGTTTAACACAAGCGCTCGTAAAGTAAAAAAGGGATAACAAAATATAGCTTTAAGGTACAAAAGTGTAAGTATTGATCGGTGTGCATTAAGTCATGTTTTTATAGGAATTTGGCATGTGTTTTCGAGCATAATTGTTGTTTATTGTTCTAGTTTAGGATTCATTTTACATGTTTTCATTAGGTTTGATTTGCAATGTTGTTCTTGTGTGTTTGATGCTAATTGAGGGTAAGAATTATTTATTTTTGTGTAAGAAAGAAGAGGGAGCAATTTGGAGGGTGAACAAGAGATCAAAGAAGAGAAAACAAAAAGAGTTCATCTGGGACAAGTTCCTACAGACATAGGAAATCACAATAGACTAGAAGAGTGCATCCGTGACAAATTCTCACATCACGTGGGAATCATGCATTTTCCCACGGACGTGGAAATTGTAATATGAGGCAATCTACAAGGCTCTATTAAACCTAGAGTTTTTGGACTATAAAAACATAATTAAGCCTCCATCTTCAAGAGGGACAACATCCACCTGTAGCAATACCATCCTTAAATGAAGAACTCACGTTTGGAGTATCAAGGAAGGATTGAAGACAAGGATTATCATCAAGATTGGGCAAACTAGAACATCAACACCAAAATTCCATATTTTGGAAAATAAGAGGAGTCTTTTCATACAATTTTCTTTCATTTGATCTCTTTTATTTTTTGGAAAAATGGTTTATTTGATTGTTGATGATGTTATGGAGACCATGTTAGGCTAATTTCATATTAGGGATTACTTTTGAATTGTTTTGTCAAAACTCATATTTTATTAAATTGAATAAACTCTCTTTGATAATTTTTGTTATTATTTGTCATCTTGTAACAAATCGAGAGAGTGAGTAAGATGAGATTCGTGTAGGATTGTACAACGAGAGTTGGTGACCTATAAACTAGTAATCATCATGTTAATTAATTAGTTAGAAGAGAGGTCTCGATTGGTTAATTAATCATCCATAGGATAGCTTAATAAATAGTTGAATCGGTAGAGTCATTTGATAGGTTGAGAGATTGTTCAATCGATTCCCGGTAATTCAATTAGGGATAACTAGTTACAGTTTGAGAGATGGTAATTGGTACATTCGAAAATCTAGGGTGAGACAAAAATCAATCAACAAAATAGGAGGGAGACAAAATAAGGAAAAAATAATCTCTAGCATTTAGATTCTTGAATTCAGATTTTCTGCAATTGCGGTATTGTCCATTGTTTACATTAGTCTTTTAATTTTAATTTAATTTTCTAGATTAATTGCAATAAACAATTTTATTTTTTAAACAAATTCTTTTCTAAATTAAGTGGTGTTTGGGCATCAATACCTGTGGGATCGATATCTGCTCTTTCTAACTACAAGTCACGACCCGTTCACTTGTAATTTTTGAGCGTAAAATAAGGAGATAGGTTTTACAATCCATCAACAAGTTTTTAGCGCCGTTGCCGGGGATTGATTGTTTAGCATCTTATTTAATTTAGAATACTTCGATTTAAGAATTTTGATACGTTACCTTGTGGACTTACAGGTACATGAACACAAGGAGCACACGGAGGACGAAAGAAGTTATTGAAGATGAATTCCCTGATATTAAGAAGCACGAAAGAGATATAAGAAGGGCAAAGAGCTTAAATTTCTCAGATCAAAATATGGCAGAAGAAGGAGAGCAAGGAGGACCAGAAAGAACACTCATGAATTTCATGAGGTCAGGGTTTAGTCCTCAAGGAGTGGCGAGGCTGGTAGTTTAAGCAAATAACTGTGAGATAAAGCCAATGTTACTCAACATTCTTCAAAACAGTGTGTAGTTTTATGGGTTATCCAACGAGGATCCGAATGCCTATATTGTAAATTTTTTAGACATCTGTGACACATTCAGATTCAACGGAATGTATGATGATGCAGTGAAGTTGCGACTATTTTCATTCACGTTGAAGGATCGGCTAAAGCATGGTATAATTCTCTAAATCCAGGCCAGATTACAACTTGGGAGTAGCTTGCTCAATCATTCCTCGCAAAATACTTCCCTTTAACAAAGACGATAAGGATTATAAAGGAAATAACAAATTTCCAACAGAGCGATGGAGAATCTCTCTACAAAGCTTGGGAGCGATTTAAAGAACTTCAAAGGAGCTGCCCTCATTATAACCTCCCGAAGGAATTCCTGCTTCAAACATTTTATAATGGAGTGAATCCGAGCACAAGGGCACAATTGATGCAATAGCTGGAGGTTCATTAATGAGGAAGACGGTAGAAGCAGCCTATAATTTGTTGGAGGAGTTGGCAAGCAACAGCTGCATATGGTCAAGTGAGAGGAGTAGACAAGGACAGAAGGAACAAAAAGGTATGATACCTATTGACTTGGTTACTGCCTTATAGGCTCAAATTACGGCCTTGATAAAGCAGTTAAACAACATGCAAGGGGCGTCCACCTTAGTAGCTAAGGAAATGCAAGCATAATGTGAGCTGTGTGGGGAGAACAACCACAGCTCAGTAGATTGCTTCTTATTGGGAACTAATGGGACTAAACAGGTAAGTTATCTAGGCTAGCCACAGCGAGGTAATAACCCATACTCGAACATATATAATCCAGGTTGGAAAAACCTCACAAATTTTTCTTGGAGTAATAATAATGCAGGTGGCCAACAAAGACCACAAGGACCGCCAAGATTCCAGCAAGATCGAATCATATCATTGGAAAGTAAAATGGACAAGATGATGGAGGTTTTAGGATCCAAACTAGCATCACAAGAAGAGAATCACAAGAGGATGTATGCAAGCTAAGAAGACAATCAGGAGATCATCCATCCACAACCTAGATGTACAAGTAGGACAATTAGCTAACGCATTATCTTCACGAAATGTAGGTAGTCTAACAAGCAACACTGAGGCAAACTCGAAGGAGAGAATCATAGCCATTACTCGAATAGAGAACAAAGAAAGTAAGCATCGAGAGAAAGATGGAAATAAGCAAGAAGAATAAATAGTATTGGAAGTCCTTCCGAAGGGACCAGTAAGTAAGCCGAATAAGGAATTTTAGCTTAGACTTCCACATCAAATTTTTGCTCAGTGGAAGCCATCTTCAAAGGAAATAACTCGGAATTCTAAGGAAGAGGAATTAAGCAAAATAACAGATATAACAAATCAACTCCAAACAAAGCTTATGTTAAAGGAGGCGTTAAATGAAGAGGTTATCAATCACATATCAAGAGAAAATCCATATGTAGCACAGAAGAAAGAAGACCCAGGAGACTTTTTCATCCCGTGTAGTACAAATGGAGTTAAGATAGAGCGCGCATTCGCAGATTTGGCAGCAAGTATCAATATGATGCCATATTTATTTAGTCAGAAGATGGGTCTAGAAGAGCTAGTATCAACTAAGACATTAGTAAAGACGGTTGACAGGACGATGCATTTACAGAAAGGGATCATTAGGAATGTGAAGTTACACATTGATAACTTTGTTTTTTCGGTGGACTTTTACATATTGGACATTAGTGAAGATAAGGAAACCCCTAATGGTTCTTGGGCGACCGTTCCTAGCTACTGATCATGTAATTATTGATGTTGATGGGGGTGAGTTAATACTGAGAGTAGGGAAGGAACAGTTAACATTCGAGGTGGCAAAGAAGAAGTATTGTTCTAGTCTACCCTCGACGGACATCGAGGAACCCAAATGTCAAAGAGGATGGGAAAATAGGGAGGACCTCGGAAATGCATTCAGGAAGAAACAGGCACGTAGGAGAAGGCGAAGAAAGGAAAACAAAAATGAAGGTGGTGTCCAGAATAAAGCAACTCCGATACAAAGTGTGAGATTAGTTTGTGTACCGTTACCATTCTGGTCATTTGAACCACCATGAGTAAGAAGGAAAGTCGAGCTACCGACAATAACAGAAGCGCTGCATAGGAAGCAACCCATGGAAATCAATTATCCTTTGATTGTTTTGTTCGTTTATTTGTTTGTTTGAATTCTCGAGTTATGTTCATGGTTAAATTGGTTTTGATAGATGTTTATGATGATTTTTGTTTGGTTTTAATCATTCTGCTTTAAAAGTTCTTGCAGATGATGTCATCTTAATGTTTTTTGTAGGTGTTGGAATCATGGAGAATGAAATTTCATTTGGAAGAAGGTTTGGAATGTTGAGGATCACCAATTCCCATGCTTGTGGGAATTAGGGTGATTCCCACGGACGTGGGAATTCCCTCCAGAAAGTTTCTAGAGAGGAAACCCACGCCCGTGGAAATTGGAGTGATTCCCACTGACGTCGGAATTCCCTCCAAAAAATTTCTGGATCCATCTGAAGGGGGGTTTAAAATTTTCCCCTCTTTTTCCTCTCATTATCCTTTCAAATTTTTACACTCACTCTCTCACTAACACATGACTTTCTCTCTATTTTCTATCAAAAACTCTTCATTTTTCATCTAGATTCTTGGTATATTTCTTATTCCTTTTCATTAATCCTACATTCTTTCATGTCTTCATGCATTATTCATTCAAAAACACAAAGATTTAGTTAAGATTATTGCTCTTTCTCTCTCTAAGTTGAAATTCACTCTCCCTTCTCTATTCTTGTGGATTTCTCTTCTGCACTGGCACCGAAGAAGATGATGGCTTAGAACCATTCGATGAATTGCACAAACAAGTCTTGAGTTTAGGTAAAACAAACTTAGCGACTACTTATTAGGCTCCTTTCCCGATTTACTTGAAAGAAGAAGGTACGTGCTTTCGTGATTTTAAAAATAAGGGAATAATCCCTCCTAGGTATTTTGATTTTGATTTGTTAGAAAACATAGGAGTAAGGACAAGGATTGAGAGGCTATCCAATAACATAGGGTGAAATAGTTTCATACGGTGTGACATGAGTATTCACCCTATGATAACAATTGAATTTTTCACTATTGTCCAATATACCCCAAAAATGGATGTCTTTTGGTTTCGATTATTCGGTGTTCCATATAAACTGGATTTTAGTGATTTTTAAAGATAGATATGGTAATAAATTTATAGTTACACCTACATCATATAATGCATTCTAAAATACAACATATCCAATTGAACATAGGATCGTGAGACTCCTTGCAAATTTGAGTTTCCAAGGAAAATTCCTTTGTATAATGGAACCACACTCTTCAATAAATGCAATTGTTTCATTATTTCATCATTTTCTTTTATTAGAAAGAATATCTTATTTAAACTTTATGTAGTTTAACATTTGCTCTAGGGAATCTATAAATGGGATATTAATGTTAGGTTTCTTGAATGCATCAAGAAATGTAGCAGATCATTTATCTACTTACTCTCTTTTAGACGTTAAGGAAAGGGACCTTTTAAAGGTTATTATTGAAAAGCTTGTACTTGATCTACGTTCTTATCTTCAATGTTTTATTTGATATGAATTTTATTATAAAAGATGTCTTTTCTTTAATCTTGTCAACATTTTCAAATCTCTCAAATGCTTATTATTAAGTCTACATTTTACATGTTTATAGGGGCTAAGTTAGCTATAATTTAACATTTTTATAGTATATTCTATAAAAATATAATGTTTTCATATATTTGGTTCATTATTTTATAGCTCATATTTGAACATAACTCTCTCATAGTTGTCCGATTGAGGTGATTCCAGAGTCATTGAAAAGCTAATTCAACAGCCTTTAAGTAAAAGATCCAAAATAAAAATACTATTAGAAATAAGGTGAAACTAGCTCGAGCTTATCACAGTTGCACCCAAAAAATTCTAGAATAAGACTAATACAGGTTCGTGTAATAATTACTCTATGGACATGCAAACTTATAAGTTTAATCACCTTAAAAGCTTTTTTATGTAATACCAGCTTAATTCTCTTAGTAATATTTGTTAGAGGAGACTTTAGAGGCCAAAGACAACCTCTTTTATCACTAAGCTTTTAGTTTTAGGGCTTCTTCACATCAAGGAGGGATTTGGAGGAGCCTATAGTAACTCTTCTATTTATTTCTTTTATGTTAAGATTATTTTGTTTTACTTTCTCATTATGTTTAGTAACCAAACCCTTAGTTAGGGTTAAAGATATAGTTGTGACGGATCTTTTAATTATTAATGTATGAATTGTTATCATTTTGGTTTATTTATTCTCTTTTTTCCTAACCTTAGATTTGTGCCTAATCATCATAAATTTAATCTTAGGGATTGTAAGAAGGACTAAAAGAAGAAGTATGATCTATGCAATAAGAATAAACACCTTATATCTAGAAAATGAAATTATCTTAGACTATTATGATAACATAGATTAACTATGCTTAATGAGTTTGATTACGTTGAAAAGCACATTAAGAGGTGGTAGTTACATAATTGAATATACCTATGTGCCTCAAAAAGAGGGAATAGATATATTAGGTTAATTTTTATTTCACCCTATGTAATTAATCTTACACAGGAATTGGAATTCTACATAAGTAATCAATCTCGCTTTTTTATTAGTTTATTATCTTGTTTTCACTAGTTTAGTAATTAAATAATTGTTGGACCTGTTTCTGGAGCCTAACATTAGACATGGGATCATGAAGCTTGAGTGTGGAGTGAGGCTTAGAATTTGGAAATTTGAAAGAACAATTCTTTGTAAGCAAAGGTGGGCTTCGCATTTCGCCATAGCAAACATATACGAGTAAACCTCACTGACCTTTCGGGCAAATTAAGTTGCGGCGAACAAGTGTAACTTCGTCGCGGCAAAGTCATCACGAGAAAATCAAAATTTCCTTCGAGTGAATTACGCAGTGACGAACTATTGGCTTCGCCGCTGTGAAAACCTCTGTGGCAGAACTCATAACTTAAACTACTTATCTTACTAAAATGCAAACTTAAAATTCTTCAGCCACATTCATCAATTCAACCCAAAAACAAAATGGATAAGAACGTAACCAGAAACAATTTCTCAAAATCTTAATCTCATTTCCATAAATGGACACTTTATAAAAACAAGAAAAATCATAGACAAATCCAAACATATATTTCATTAATATCAAAAGTAAGAGTTTTACAAAGGTTTAATGGCATTTCAAGCCACAATACATCATTTACTTCATAATCCAAAATTACAAAAGATACTTGAAATGCAGCTAAATCCTTAAATTCTAAAAACCTAACTCAAAATTTAAAAGTACGCTGATTCAGAGTGATGCCATAACTCTCGAATTACTCAATCTCTTACTCGTCACTTGAAAGGGGGGAAGGAGAATGGGGGTGAGCTTAAAGCTGGCGGATAACAGATTTATAATCGAGAAACAAGTAAAAACCATTTTCAAAACTCATTGCCATTATACATTTTAGAAACCATAATAATTTTGCATGAAAATCACCAAACACTTATTTCTCAAAAATCTCACTTTATCAAACAGTTCATGAGCAATTATAAATCATGTTTGCATCAAACTTACTAACATTTCAAAAGTATATAAGCACATCAGAATGGTTTGGGTAAATCCATGAACATGACGAACTACACATTTCCACTTAATGGTCCTATATAATCGTAAAACTTGACGTGCTATTGCAATTCTATATGGTGGCCTTACGTAGACGTAAATATGATGGAGTCCATGAAGGAGCTCTATGCCACTTGTGGGCAGGCGGGAGAAGCCTTTTCTTGGTCAACATTTACGTGATATTCTTGAATGAATCACACGAAACTCACAAAACATGTAATTCATGAATTGAAAAATAGTTTGCCCAAATGGCACTTTGTTGGAAACTTGTTTTTCATGCACATGAGATATTTCAAAAAAAAACATTTCTGAAAACCTGATTTCATAAACTTGCTCTTTTAAAAAAGAATCATTTTCAAAATCTTTTCATAAATTATCAACACAATTCATATAGAAAATATATAAAAATTTCACAATCCAACCAAGAGCAAATAAATGCAACATCTATGATACAATTGAAAGCATTAAGCTTCCTTGATTCAAAGAAAACAATAAGTGGCTTATTTACTTTATTATAAAAATGTACCTTGAATTCCTTACTTATAAACTTGCTTAGGGATGTCTTTGCTCTTGCTCCTCTTGCCTTTCTTGCCTCACTTGATTTCCTTAACCAATAACCCAAAAATCCGTTCAATTTGGTTTAGAAATTGGAAAGCCATATTTCAACAATTTAAACTATTTCTCATGCTGAAACAAAATTCTATGTTTAGATTCCATGCCGAAATTGAAATTCTTAGGGATTGAATTTAGACTTGATTCCTTCATACAATTGTAGCCCTATGTATCTAGTTTACAACAAATTAAATATCAGTCCATTTGGATAACTACATCAAAAGTTATGTCCAAAATACCAAAGCATGTTCTATGTTGGAAAGTTGAGTTCGCCTCGGCTAAACCCAGAGGTTCACCGTGGAGAAATTATCCAGAAACCCACTCAGAGAACATGGTCCAGAAACCTACTCTGAGAACATGGTTTGGGACATTTTCCCTCTTTTTACTTCCCACCTTTCATATATATCCCATCTTAATACTAACCTATTATCATTCACAACAAATTCATAATCTACTTTTGATCATTAATCCAAACACTAAAACATTCACATAAACCATTCCTCAACACTTGCTACACATGTTCACTTCATTCTCACTTCTAACCATCACTAAATATGCTTCATCTAGCAATCAAGAAGGGTTAATGCTCATATTTGTTTTAGCCTCAAAGTCTTCAAACTCTTCAAGAATTTCCAAAACCCTAGTTATTTTTCTCTTTTATCTCCACTTCTCTTTCTCTCTTCTTTCACTGAGATACAAGACTACCATTACTTTTTCTCTTTTTATACCTTTATTGAGTGTGAAATTTCCAACTTGCCCTTCCATTTATACCTAATGTCTATTTAAACTTAAGTGGTCTTCCAAGAATGCCCTTATATCACCTTACAACA
>JAOTAY010020665.1:0-12041 GCA_025629805.1 Erythroxylum baracoense | reverse complement strand
ATGACATAAGATGCCTCACCCATATCTTTCATATCAAAATTCTTTGAGAGAAATTGTTTCACCTCATATAGCAAATCTTTATCATTAGTTGCAAGTAGGATGTCATCACGTTTAACAAAAGAAAACAAGTCTTACTCCCAATGACCTTCTGGTATAAACACTGGTCTATTATATTCTCTTCAAATTCGAATGAAGAGATAACCTCATGGAATTTTAAATATTACTGCCGAGAGGCTTGTTTTAATCCATATATGGATTTATTAAGCTTACAGACTAAAGGAGAATCCTTCAAGTTGTTTCATGTAAACCTCTTCCTCTTGTTCACCATTCAGGAACGCCGTTTTCACATCCATTTGATGTAACTCAAGATCAAAATGAGCTACTAATGTCATGATCACACGAAGAGAATCTTTCTTAGATACAAGAGAAAATGTCTCCGTGTAGTCGATTCCTTCCCTTTGAGTGAACCCTTTGGCAACAAGCCTTGCTTTTATGTCTCTCAATGTTGCCTCGTAAGTCTTTCTTTGTCTTAAAAACCCATCTACATCCAATGGCTTTGACACCATTTGGCAACTCAATGAGATCCCAGACTTGATTAGATGCCATAGAATCCATCTCATCCTTCATATCATTGTACCACAAGTCCGATTCCTTAGAACTCATGGCCTGTGAAAACGTTTCAGGATCACTTTCGGCTCCAATGTTGTAATCCGACTCTTGTAGATACACTATATAATCACTAGGTATTGTTGACCTTCTAACCCTATTAGATCTCCTCAATGTTGTATCATCATCCTCACAAAGAACCTGTTGCTCAACCTATTGTTCAACTGGATGCTCAACTATTTCTGGTTGTTCTTCATTTACAACTTGATCTACTGGATTAGCATTAACAGCGTGTGGAACTTCAGAAACTGGTTGTCTAACACCAGTTTCAACTTGAGGGGTGTGGATGACAATTAATCTATCACTTGATCTAGAGGGTTGAGCTTTATAATAGCCCTTTTCAGAAACTATGTCTAGAAAATGACCACTCCCACTAATCAAGTCATTCTCAAGAAATTTTGCATTTCTTGATTCCACAATCCTAGTGCTGTGAGATGGACAATAGAATCTATGCCCCTTAGACCTTTCAGCATATCCAATGAAATACCCACTAATGGTCCTTGGGTCTAGCTTCTTCTCCTGTGAGTTGTAAATTTTCACTTTAGACGGGCATCCCTAAACGCGTATATGTCTCAAACTCAGTTTCCAACCCTTAAATAACTCAAAAGGTGTCTTTGAGACAGCCTTGGTTGGAACTCGGTTTAATATATATACTGCCGTCTTTAGAGCTTCAGTCCACAGGAATTGAGGAAGTTTTATGTTACTCCTCATACTTCTTACCATGCCCATTAATGTTCAGTTTCTTCTTTCTGCTACACCATTCTGATCCAAAGAACTAGGCATGGTGTACTGGGCAACAATCTCATGTTCCTGAAGAAACTTCATAAAAGGACCCGGTGCTTGTCCACTTTCAGTGTATCTACCATAGTACTATCCACCTCTATCTGATCTCACGATCTTAATCAGTTTTTCACATTGATTCTCTACTTCAGCCTTAAATATTTTAAAGGCGTCAAAAGCTTCGTCTTTATAACGAAATAAGTAGAGATACATATATCGCGAATAATCGTCTATGAAGGTGATGAAGTATTTCAGACTATTTGCATCCATATCTGGACAATAAATATCTGTATGTATGATTTCTAACACGTTTGTACTCCTCTTGGCACCCTTTTTAAACTTTTTAGTTTGCTTACCCTTAATACAATTCACGCAAGTCTCAAAATCAGCAAAATCCAAAGTACTAAGTACCCCTTCATTTACTAATCTCTTAATTCTCTCAATAGAGATGTGTCCTAATCTACGGTGCCACAACATAGAGGATTCTTCATTCACAATACATCGTTTTAATCCAGCAGTGACATGCATTGAACTATAGGCATCCTCATTTTGTAATTGAATGGAATAAAGACTATCAGATAATGTACCATAACCAATAACTTTAGATCCATTACATAAACTGAAACCAGAATCTGAAAAGTTAAAGAAAAAACCAAAAGGTACAAGTCTTGATATAGAAATCAAATTTCTAGAGAAATTTGAAACATAAAAGGTCTTTTCCAAACACAAAATAAAATCACTGCTCAAAACCAAACTGCAAGTACCGATAGCTTCCACATGTGAACTTGTCTTGCTTCCTGAATAGATGAATTGTTCACTTCCCACCGGCTTCCTTAGGTTTTGCATACCCTATAAGGTATTTGAACACATGGATTGTAGAACCAGAGTCAATCCACCATGTGTTATGATTAACATTAACCATAATAGATTCATAACAAACGAATGAAATTTGAGTACCTTTCTTTTCCATCCAGATCTTGAATTTAGCGCAGTCTTTCTTCATGTGTCCCTTCTTCTTGCAGAAGAAACACATAGACGGTTTCTTTATATCAGACTGAGGGGGAATTTTCCCTTTTCCCTTACTTTTGACATCATCCTGTCTCTTCTTTCCTGAAATGGTCAAATTGACTCTTTCACCCTCTTCCATCAACAATCTCTCCTCTTCTTGTACACACATGGTCAATAGCTCATTAATCGACCACTTGTCCTTATGTGTGTTGTAAGAAATCTTGAAAGGACCGTATTGTTGAGGCAGAGTGCACAGAATGTAATGCACCAGGAAATATTCCGATATAGTAACCTCCAACGCTTTTAGTTGAGCTGCTATATCCCTCATACGCATGATGTGATCATGAACGCCCTTTATTCTAGCGAGCCTCAAGGATGACAACTGCATAATCAAAGTGTTGGCAAAGGCCTTGTCAGATGTAGCGAATTGCTCATCAATGGCCTTCAATAGATCTTTGACATTACTATGTTGTTCGACAGAATTACGAATACCAGCAAATATCTTGATCTTTATGAACATCACGGAGAGGCAATTAGATCTCTCCCATTTTTCATAAAGAGCAATAGTGTTTGGAGTGCTGGTCTCAGTCATACTCGGTGGTTCGTCCTTCCTAATAGCATAGTCTATATACATCCAGCCCAAATGAAGCAGAATTCTCTCATTCCAGACCTTATAATTGTCACCTCTCAATTCGGGAATATCACACCTAATATCAGAAATATTCACAGTCTGACTAACTGCAAATTACGAAATAAAATATATACTTGTTATATATAATTTGAGGCCAATGAGAATTCATGATTTACCGATGTAAATCAAGCATTTAACAGATGAATCTAGTGACATAAGACTTGCCTATGGGCTAAAGTTCTACTCAATTAGATTCATTTACAACTTCATGACAAAACTATTGAATTATGTTCTTTTTCTTAATTCCTGTGGGTAGATTAAGAAATATAATTCGATATTTTATCCTAATTAATCATACAAATATAACAAAATTCCTGTGGGTAGATTTCATCATATCACGTATGATTAATTACAATTAATGATTTAATGTGATCTTAACATTAAATATATAATTGTAATTAATTTGAGATGCTATGGCTACTCCCAATTAATTAAAATCATATGATTACTAACATTATCTTAAGCTTTAAATTAAAACCTAAACATTTGCATCAATTAATAAATAATGCAAATAAATCAAATAATAATGCACAAATGATTTAATCTAATTTTGCATGTATAATAATCACAAAATTTATACATACAAAATTTTCAATTAATCACATGTAATTTGTGTAAAAATTAAACAATGATAATATGCATGTTAACATTTTAAAAAAATTCAACATAAGACATACATAATTAAAATTAATATTTTTCATAAAATATTAATACCCTAAAATGATTTTATAATTAAAAATCACAACAAAATGGGTTAGATCTTGATACCCAATAATTACTAATATTAACACAATTAAGAATTAATAAATTAGTAATATTAAAAAAAACAGACGTCGTCTTCCACCTCCAGCCGGGTCGGGTGTGACCCGGCTGGATCCTTTGGAGCCCCGACGCTCCACACCAGCAGAGGATGCCAGAGCTTGAATGAACGCCAGCAATGGGACGAGGACGATCAGGCGACGCACAGGAGACGTCGCAAAATCGACCATGCAATGCTCCATAGATGGCGGCTTCCGAAGCCATCACCGTCGGTCGTCGTCCCTCCTCCTTCTTCATGGTGTAGACAACGTCGAATGCTTCATAAAGCACAAAGACACGACTCTCATGTCCCCAGCATGTCAAAAAGGCGTCGAAAAAATTCAACAATCCAAAGCACATGCATCACGGCAGAAGATCAACCAAAACAGAGTATCAAGGAGACATGTTTTTCGGAGGTGTATAAAGCAAGACATAGGCATGGATTGGCTCTAATACCAAATGATGAACATGGCAGAATGAACCCGAAACACAAGATCAAGCATGAATCTTATGTATACAAAAGATAAGATGCATGTATACTAATCAACCATGCATCATCACAACATTATTTAAAGATACATGCATATTAACGTGTTGGCAACGGAAGCATAAAACAAAATACCTCCAGCCATTGCTTCACCGACAATGTCCGGCTCCTGGATGACTTTAATCTTCTATCCTCTTCCTTAGCACGACGATGGTGTGTATGCTTAATGCTCGGTGATAAGAGGGACCCAAAGTCACGTTTTAAACAACCCATCCATCCCTCTGCCCATCACAAATGAGAGGAAGAGAACGTGCTCGAGTATGGGCTATAATATGTTAACATGTGCTGTCTAAAAAAGGTAGATAATGAACCATAATATGCGTAAGGTAGGTGAGGTAAAATTATAAAATAAATCTTACAATAGTATCATCATACTAGAAAGAAACAGGGTTATCACAGTATAGATGTAGTTTTTGAAACACATCTCAGGATAATGTAAAACTCGTTTAAAGTAAAGAGGTATATATGTAGTTTTTATGAAGTTTTTAGTGTGAGTAATATGCAAACCTGCCAACAATATTGATTTGAACTTGCTCGGACCCATGGTAATCGGTTGGAAGAAGGAGATTGACAAGGTTGTTAGTATATGATTCGTGGAACTTGTCCCTGGATGCCAATCTGGATCTACAAATATGTGAAGAGCGGCAACAAAGGCAGCAAAATGGTCAGTTTGAGTTGAATTGGGAGACTAGAATCAAAATGATTGTAGCACTGCAACACCTGAGATATGGTTGATTGCAGATTTGGCACACAACTAGTGCATGATTTTGGTTATTTTGACTCCACGTCCTTGGGAACGCCCCCTTATTGCGAGTTAGAAAAGGAATCTCCCAATGAATTTCTCTCAACAACAACATTATCAATAGGCGAAAAAGAATCAGGATTATTTGTAGCTTAAACTCACTCTCTGGAGTTACATAGTAATCCAAGCAATTCAGTGAGAGAAGCGGGTTCAACAAATGTCGATAGTGTCACCTTCAGCAGGCGATAATCAATGGGTGAACCATACATGATGGTCATTATTATATCATCATTGTGAATAGTATCTCCTACATCAACCAAAATATTAGATGGAATCTGTTGTCTACCCTTATTTTATCCAACTTTCTCCAACTAATAAAACTTCGTAGTTTTCGCTTATATTTTAAGCGACCAGTCACATAAACGTAACTGTCACTCTCGTGACATAAGTTTCACAAGTGTGACACCAATCACAACACTTAAGTCACGCCTGTAAGTTTTTTTTAATCATTTTAATTTTAATTTTACTAATATTAGTTTAATAAAAATAAATTAAAATTTAATTATGGTACTATTAATTTTATAAATAAATTAAAAATAAAATCATAAAAATAAAAAAATGGTTTGTGTCACGGGCGTGACACGTCACGCCTGTGACACTTTTTCCATTTTTTTCTTTTTATTTTAATTTTAATTTTTAAATAAAAACTTGAAGATAAAAATTAAAATTTAAAAACTGATCAACTTACTAAATTTTTTAAATTAATTTATAAATTAAAATTTAATTATAAAACTATTAACTGTATAAAAAATTAAAATCAAAATAATGAAAAATAATAATGAATTTGTGTTAAGGCGTGACACTTAAGCCACGCCTATTAATTGTATAAAAAATTAAAATTAAAATAATTAAATAATAATAATAATAATGAATTTGTGTCAGATGCGTGACAATTAATTCAAGTCGTGACACAAATTCTTTCTTTATGTTTTTTAATTATAATTTTTAAATAAAATTTATAAGACAAAATTTAAAATTTAAAATTTATTAATTTATTAAAATTGTTTAATTAATTTATAAACTATAGAAAAAAATTAAATTTAATTTAAAAATTGATTAATAATAATATTATTATTATATTAGCCTGCATGCATATTAATACAATATTAAACATCTTGTATGATAAAGCTTTTTTGTATAGAGAATGCTTGTAAAATCCAAATAAATTATACAATATATTTGGAATAATTTATTTTGATTTTAACAACTTAATTAATTTACTAAAATTGTTTAATTAATTTATAAATTATAGAATTTTATACATAAATACTAAACAACTAATTTTACTAAATTTCTTTAAGAAACAGACGATTTACCAAACATCTTTAAGAAACAGTTGATGTTATCCATTGGTCAAATTAGCTAATATAATCAGCTATCAGCTATTGTTGATGTTTCTATAGTCAATGCACAGGGTACGACTTCCGTTGTGCTTTGGAACCGGTGCCCCAACGCTTTGATGGCCTGATGTAGCTTGCGTCAATAAAATCATTGAGCTGCCTTCTTAGTTTCGATAGTTCGGAATCATTCTATATGGCAAAAATGCTGGCAAGCTACAGGCTCTAACTCGATCCGGTGGTCTACTGCATGTCTAGGTTGAAGTGCCTTTGGCAACTGCTTTGGCATGATGTTTGCAAACTCTTTAAACACTTGCTCAATCGATCCGTTGGACAGTAAATTGCCTACTTCTCAAGTGAGACTAGATTTTGCATTTGACCTAGAACCTTACCTGCCCGTCACCATTTAACAACCTATTCTTAACTCTTGCAATAGCCCCATTACTCACTCTACTCTTAAAAATGCGATATCTATACAAGATGTTTAATATTGCATTAATATGCATGCGTGCTAATAATAACAATAATCAATTTTTAATTTAATTTAATATTTTTCTATAATTTATAAATTAATTAAATAATTTTAATAAATTAATAAAATTTTAAAATTTTAATTTCCATCTTAAAATTTTATTTAAAAAATTAAAATTAAAATAATAAAAAATTGAAAATTTTGTCACAAACACAAAATTTGTTTTTTAAATCATTTTAATTTTAATTTTATTTAAAAATTTAAAAATAAAAAACAAACATTTGTCACAGCTGTGACACAAAATTTGTTAGTAACATAATTATAATTAAAATTAAAATTAAATCTATTTTTTGTATTAAAGTAATAATAGTATAATTAAAATTAAAATGATAAAAATAAAAATAAAAATAAAAAGGTCACATACGTGACTTAAGTGTCATCTTATAAAATTAATAATAACATAATTAAAATTAAAATTTTATTTAATTTTTATTAAAATAATAGAAGTATAATTAAAATTAAAATGAAAAAGTAAAAAAATAAAAATGTATTTAAGTGTCGTGACACTTATGTCACGTCACGCACGTGACAATTATAAGTAAATGAGTAATTTAAAATTTATTCAAAAACGACGTAATATTAAACAAAAAATCTGAACTCCTGAATATTCAAACATAGACATACTCCCCTTTTTGGTATTATGAAATTGAGAACGGAGCAACGTAACTCGGGACCTCAAGTTAACTGTGAATTATGCAATGAGTTCTATCCAAACTTCACATGACGTGTTGAATCTAGAAACTTGTCTGAGAACTCCTTCAGACATTGACATACGAAGCCAGTCGAGAAAGAGTCGGTCTTGCTTTGCCCAAAACAAAAAATGAGGATTAAGTGTCTCCTCGGAAGTGGCTGTGTTGCTATCTCTAGGCATAACAGTGATAAATTCCAGTGGGGCTTTTTTTTTCGCCAATAAAGCATCCTTCCAAACCGTGACCAACATTTATAGGATACACCTGAGATTTCCAAAGAACAAATTTTTCGTCGCATAATTTGGCAGGTGTGACTAAAGACACGAGATTGTTTTGGGAAGGATGGGATCCATCATCATACGTGGTGGAAATAGGTGACAAGGCCATGATGATTTGTACGTTGCTAATAATAATGATAACTATTGAAGGAGTCCTTGTTGCTGCTAATGAGAAGCACATAACCAGGTTTGCTTTCTGATGACGTCTTTGATGGGATTGCTTATACGACTCTTATCTGTTGCAAGAGTTTGTCTTGTTTGACATTTTTGTTCTCGAGACAATTTTGTCATTTTTTATAAAATAGATAATTATTAATTATAATTTTAGCTTTTAAATAAATTATTCGCTAAGTTACATAATTTGATTTAGATAAAAAAATAAAGTGACCCAATAAATGATTGAAATCAATAGATTAAAGTTCCGGTAAAAAATGAATCTCTTTCAGTGTAGACCTGGTTTATATCAACCTTGTGATGTGAAAGTCTAATATGAAAGCTATACAAAGGTTATAGTCTTCTGCAGTTACTCATGTCAATCGCAAGCATAAGGAATCTCTGACTCGTTAAGATAGCTTACGTATTGAGAAAACTGTAGAAAGGCCTAAATCACATGCCAGTAAATACTTTCCGTAAAGGTCTTGGGAGATTAGAGGTCGTTTGGTGCCTGAAATCAACTTTGAAATTAGAGATGGAACCGAAATTAGGTATTCCGCATTCTTTCATTTTTAATCCCTTCATGTACGATCCAGGATACGTAACTAAGATATCGTTACGTATTACACATAGTATCAGAGCGGTTACGTGATCAAATTTTCAAAAATGAAAGTTTTTCAGTTCTTCATCTCATATAGTTTTTCTCTGTTTTTGATTCGTTCTTCGATTTTTTACTATATAAATACGTAGAAGTTGTATACATAAGGCTAGCTATGAAAAACGGGTCGAAAACGGGCCAAACAGAGCAAAAATGAGATTCCCAGACTCCAGAAAGTGGAACTGTGGGCCGCATCCCACGTGTGCGACGTGTCGCACTCCCCGCAGTGAGACGTGGCGGTAAGCAATTGGCACGTGCGTCGCACGCGCCACTTGCACCGCTTCTCCTCACACACTGTAGCGCCATCGAGTGCGTGTGTTGCACGTGACACGTGGGGATGGAGGACATGTGGGGATGGAGGACATGTGGCGGAGCGTGCGTTGCATTCGCCTCATAGTACCCGCGCGTCTGTGTGTGGGGAGCGCATGCATGTGGCACACGTGCGGTCCCCCGCACGTGCAATGACTTGGTGTCCACGTCAGCCTTACAGACGTCTACAGTACCAACAAGAAAAACACACAAAAATCTCAGATTTCCTGTAAGAGTATCCCAGGGTGTTTTGGGTCAGTTTCCTAGTCCGAGAAATTTATAAGGTGAAGTTTTTTCATTTTTCTGGATTTATTACATTAGTAATAAATTAAAGTTTAACTCTAGAAAAAGGAATTGAGGTATTCTGAATCCCATTTCAAGGGAATTTTCATGCTTCGGACATCACATGAGGGAGATACTTCAAGTTTTCGTGTCTCGGGTCTCATTTTCAGTGTTCAGGATTGCATGATAGCTAATCAAAAAAGGAATTAAGACATTCTGAAGCCATTTTTTAGTGAATTTTTGCGCAAGGAACTTACCATAAGGGAGATACATGAAGTTCTTATATCTTGGGTGGTCGGTTCAATGTCCAGTAATGCAGGATAGTCACTTTATTGAGATTTTTCTTTTACGAAAGTCTCAAATGAAGTTTTTAGATAATGGCTTCGGCACGAGTGTGTGACAATGAGTCTATGCATTCAGGTTTTTGCATTTATTGAAGTTGCATTGTCACATACTATATGCTTATAAAGAATATGAGGATAACATAAAGATGTATCCCTTATGTTTGTAGACTTTTTGAGTACTGATGAGGATTTAGTCACCAAAATGGCCTTTCAAGTCAATATTTTGAATTGTTTTGCTTGCATGTAAGGGGATGTCTCTAGTTTTATGTTTGACTATTCTGCCCAAAGGTATTGGCCTTATATAACATTTTAAGGTGATCATAAAGACATAAGATAGAGGAAAGTTATTGCTCAAGTGATCTATTCACCCAAAGGTGGTAGTGTCATGAGAGTTGATGATTTGTACTCTAATCGCTTTTATGTAGGAATCTAATTGCATATATTATGTATTCAGCCCAAAAGTGTTTCATAATATATGTGATCGGATTTTTAGTATAGATACTTTTTAATAGCTTTGAGTATCGCTGTTATCCTACATTTGTGCCGATCTAAAGATTATTACTCCAAAGTCACCTTTTTGATCAGCAAATCAGTGTCACCATTGAAACCCTTACCGATTTCAATATGAAGAAGTAGATAGAGGATGTATTGAATGCTAAGAAGATAGCTGAGGCTGATATGGCCATACGGGAGGATAGGCCATCTCCACCTACATCCATGAGCTTGAAAGCTCATAAAGCAGCCTATGAAGCCTAGGATCGGTCCGACAGATTATGTCTTATGACTATTAAAAGATCCATTCCTAACCATCTGCTTAGTGGACTTCCGGACACAGATATAGCAAAATAATTCTTGGTAATGACTCCCAGAGGTACACAATCTTACCTAGTGTTGAGACAAATGCCTTGATTAAAGAATTATTTCCCATGAGGTATAAGGCAGAAGGGAGAGTAAAGGATTACATATCAAGAATGATCCATCTTCATAGTAGACTAAAGATGTTAAACATCCCTCTTCCTAATGTCTTCATAATTCACCAGACTCTGAGTACACTTCCTTCAAAGTTAAGTAATCTAGTGAAGACATAGTATTTACTGGATGAGGAATGGAGCTTCAATGCTTTGATTGCCCATTGCATTGCTAAGGAGGAGAATTTAAGCTTTCTACTCCTACAGCCCTTGATGTAACTAAATAGAAGGAAAAGATGAAGCACGCTAAAATCAAAGGTAGAAAGACTGAATCTTCTCCACATACTGATGATGGTCAATCTAGTGCTAGTGAAGACCCTAGGGACATAAAGAAGTTAGCAATATAAGGCTTAGAAGGAAAGACGGTGATCATCAGATAAAGTCAAATAAAGAAAAGGAGGAACTGATGGTTCACAATAATAAAGGAGTGGAAGTAATATCTATGGGGAATGTATGTATTGAACCATGTTGGAAGGTTCATTTTGGTTTTTAGACGAAAAATTTTATATTTGATCTTTTGATCAATTTTGGACAAAGAAGGTTGACGTTTTGTATTTAATGCTTCTGTTGTATAGTTGTCTAAACAAACAGAAACAACTTTCTTGTCATATGGTTTGTATGTAAGGTGTCTTATCCCAAATTAGATATATGCTTCTTCGTATCTTGTTAAACAAGTCATGAAATGAAAGACCCTGATGAATGAAAAAACATACATTAAGGAAAGCATTCTCTCAATTCTAGATTGTGATGATCTGGAAACATGTGTTGACTATTGTAGGGATAAGTTGACTAATAAGGATATAGAGGTCAACTTTTGCTTCTGACTTGTTGAGTCTGATACATAAGGATATCAGAAGACCTTATATAGTTATATTGTGCAATTCTAAATGTATTCTGACATTTAATGATTATTCCCATTATAGTTATGTGTTTTTATTTAAAAAATTAAAGGTTGAGAGCTAATAGGGAAAATCTATTTACAGTGTCAGATTTGACCGTGGAGGAGAATATCATGGCAAACATGGTGTTTCAGGACTTAAAAAGGTCCATTTGCCAGATATATGGAATCAGTTGGCATAGTGACTTGATTCACTATACTCGGGTAGTTTTGAGCAAAATGGCGTTGTTGGACCCCACACCCCGCCCTTAGGTCGGCGGCGTGTGTTTGCGGGACATACCGCGGCATCCAACCTTACTCA
>JAOTAY010020664.1:0-12044 GCA_025629805.1 Erythroxylum baracoense | reverse complement strand
GTAATGTATTTATAGTTATTGTGTAATTGGGCAAATTCTTGCCTATGTGTGTGTATATTTGATTGCTTGAATTTGATATTCTTGAAATTGAAATCATTGTGAATGTTTGAAAATGCATGATGAATTATGATTATGTCATGCCTTGAAAAAAAAGTATGACATTTTGCATAATCAAAAAAGAGGAAAAAGCATAAGATACATGAAAGTATGAACATGCAATGAAATGAATTGAGCATGAAATTTGTTTGTGATTGAGCAAGAGAGAAACGTTTTGTTAGTCATGTGCACGTTTACCTATAGCCTTCTCCAGGCTGCCCGCTTGAGGCCACGAGATCCTTAGAAATCGGACTCGTTTTGTTCACAAAGTAAACTTCAGTTTCTCTGTTTCGTCCCACGAAACTCTCGAGCCATTTGTTTGGGCATTGCATCTTTGAATTGTCAAGTATGATGCTTAATAGAATGTTATGTTTTGATGCTTAAATGTAGATGATATGTTTTATGTGATAACATCCCTAACTATGAATCTTTGAGTGAGAATTGTAGATGGCATAAGTGCTAGATCAAGATGAGTTATAAATGTATACGCCTATATATATATTTACACATATGCTCGAATTTGTCACTAATTGTTGATGGCTATAAATATATTAGTCACTGAGCTATGTAGCTCAACCCATAATTTTCCCTCCTCAGGTGTAGAACGAGAAGATTAGTGATCCTTGCAAGGCATTCAAAACTCCAAGATAGTTAGAAATCTTTTGTACTAAGTTAGTGAACATTTTGGATAGCTTTATAGGCATATCAAACATGAGCATCTTTTTTATTTTTTATTAAGCTTTGATGAGTATGATAGTGTGTAAATAAATTTTGTTCAAACTCTTTGAATTATTTACGAAATGAAGAAGTTTCTTTGTATATATTTAGAATTTGTCTTTGGATGAATTGTCGTGGTTTTGTGGGAAAATTGTATGTATATGTGTATTAAGTAGTGTTGGATGTTTGGGTTCGGTTCTCTCATTCGAAGGTTTCATCGCGACAAATTCATAAGTTGGCCACGGCGAACCTTTCTCAAAGGGTGTTTTTATTTGATTTTAGTAATTTTGCCGCGACGAATCCGAACCATCGCTGCGGCGCATTTTTCCCAGAGGTGCTTAAGTTTGAATCTGGGGAACTTGGCCGTGGCGAAGCCAGGAGTTGGCCACAGTGAACTTTTCCCGAAAGGTCTTTGGAAATATTACCATAGTTTCTCCACGGCAAAGTCCTCCAGTGCCGATGCTGTAATTCTCATTATAAGATAAATCCTTTAGCTCTACTCTCGCACGATCTTTACCGACCATTTGTATTCTTCACTTTGGGGGATAAGTACTACGGCCCCCGGAACCCAACATGTTTGGTATCAGAGCTCTGAACGAGATGATTATTGTTTCAAAATAAACTAGAGACATGGAGCTACAATTGTTTTGAAGAAGTAAATTTGTGATTCCGCTTTTGGAACTGGTTTTGGCTAGAGAAATCCCATAGAAATGACCTTACGGGATAATACATTCACGTCATTTGATATTCCAGATAGTTGGGCTCTAGAAACAGGGTCCAACATCTTGTGGTATCAAAGCTTAGGTTTTTCCTAAGCTTAGAATGCATAGTAGGATGAACTATTATGATATATGATTAATGGTTATTTTGTTAAATTGATTGATTGCGTTAAGTGACATGCATATCATGCATACATATAGAAAATAAGATTTAAAATAAAAAGTAAGCCAAAAGATAATGTCTTATTAAAGAAGTAAAAATGCCACCTCATAAAGGAACACGAGGAGTTTTGCAAGGATATGCTGCACCTAATTTCTCACCATTAGAGAAGGGTACTGATGAGTACAGAATCCCAGTAATTGCAACTGCATGAGTCGCACGTATAAACTTTCGTTAAGAGTTTGGATTATTAGAAACAATGAGAAGAATGGTGTTTTGTTGGAGTGTAAGATAAGGAAAGTTTATGGATATTTAGAAATAAGAAATATTATGTAGTCCGATATGTTAGACATACATTCAGTATTTGTGGTTATGTCAACGATTATAGTAACGAAATTTTGTTGTGGATATATACTTGAATTGATATGGATGTGAAAATATTTTCATGAATTGATTGAGAAAGAAATAGAGACATAAGTGGAAATGACAAGATTTAAGGTGTACAAGCAAAGTGTAATTGAAAGGTTGAACTTGGAATTTAAAGTGATTGTTTAATTAGTGTGATAAGAGTTATGATCCAGCATAAGATACTGTTAGTGAATTTGATATCAGAATTTCAAGATGGCTATGTGACTATGCCTCTAAATTGACTAAGAACGTACGTGTGGAAGATGAAACAAATGATTGTGATATATGTAGAAGTTCTCAAGGTTAAGTCGACCAGTTATTATGAGAATATATTTGATCATATGGTTATACTGGTGAATAATGTGATTGAGTACATATGAGATCCATATTTGGATATGGTATGGGAGGTAATCTATGATCCCTATAGTTAAAATTATGAGATGATTTAGAGTAGCGCGATGGAATTATGGTATAGGTGATTATGTTGAAAAGGTAACTACGATGGAGGAGTATGTTTAAACAGTCATAGAATATTTAGGAATTGTTCAGAATCAACTGTGATTGATGTATTATTGGCATAAGTATAAATTAGTGAATTGTCAGAGATAAATCTCTGGATATAATGGGAGGATCTTGATGATACACAGCTAAACTTATACGACAGTAAACATGTCTACTACCTTATTGAGTTTTGGTAAATAGATTATTACCAGAAATGATAAAAAGAGATCTTCTTAAGGTACTAAGAATGTCTAAGAAGCAATAATGGAAACAGTGGATTGATAAAGGATTGTATGAACAATATACATGAATGTAGTATGAAATCTTCTCTGGAAGAAGAATTTCACTGAATTAGGTTAAGTAGACTAGATGGTTTATTTTAAGAGTGATCAATGAAGGAACAATTCAGAAATGAATATGCAATGAATCCAAAGTGAATATTAAAGTCCCGTTTCTAACTAAGACTCAGGCTTAAGAGGTAGAATATGCCACTGAGAGTGTATGCATTTTATTTAATATAAAGTATCCAACTACGTGAGTGGATTCTTAGATTTGATGCGACATTCTTATTAGTGTGAGGAGAATATAGGTCCACATCATATTCTCTGTAAATATGTATAGGAGATACAAATTAGATCTGATGAATGTGTTTCCAACACAGGAAGTTAAGATTGCAAATAAATTGAAATGTGTAGAGAAAATAGTATGAATAAACAGACATTAGAGTAAGTCAATATGAAATAAGAGGAAATCAAATGAACGGAGAAAATCATTCGAGAAAAGAAGTCAATGGGGAAACTGAAAATAACATGAGATAATATTACCTCATTGAGGAATTAGTTACTTAAGGAATTACGAGAACTAATCATAGGCATATGGAGTTTTGGCTATATTTGTTTAAGTTAAGTTAACAAAGCTCCTGATAGTGACATGGCATTGAAGAATAAAGTGTCCCTATTTTTGCATGGATCAATTAGTGACTATGATTATAGATGATATATTGAATGTATTCGGAGGTTGAGAAAAAAAACTTTGAATACTTGAGGTAAAGCTTACATATCATTAAGGTAGAAAACAATTATATGCCAAGGTTAATAAGAGTGAATCTTGGCTTGATCAAATAAAATGTTGGATCATATAGTATCTGAACCTGGCCCAAAGAAAATTGAGGTAATGATGAAGTGAGAAACTCCAAGGCATATGTATACGAGATCTGGAGTTCTCTGGAACTAGCTGTATATTGGATACCATTAAGGAGTTTTTAATGATCTTAGCCCTTTGGTAAAAATGTCCGAGGAAAAATGTGTAAATCGTATGAGTGATTAATGTAAAGAGAATTTTGAGAAATTATAATATCGATGTTAATTATATCGTTTGGTTCTGGAGATTATGCCGTATGTAATGATGTTTCGCACCAGAGACTAGGATGAAATCTAGTGCGGCAAAATAAAGTGATTTCATATGCATAGAGACAACTAAAGTCTCAAGGGTTGATTATTTGATATATAAATTGAAACTTGTTGCAATAGTAATTGGTTTGACAGTTTGGAGACGTTACATGTACAGAGACAATGGATAGAATGACTAAAAGATTATGATGGTACAAATTAGTACCATTTGGTAAAGATAGCGTTGTAGTTGATGCTTGAACATAAAATTAAATAATAGAAAGGCACAAATTCCGATATTGAGGTTACCAAACCTAATGCAATAAAAAGAATAAAATATCGAGTTGAATTTTGGGCAAATCAAAGTACTATTAGCTATTGAATTTAAGATCAGTTTCACATGAAAAGATTAGCAAAGCCCAAATTGAGGATTCTAAATTTATGAACCTTGCTGAGAAATCGAAAATGAATTCAAATTTTGAGTTTGAATTGGAAAATGATACCTTGTGATTGAAATAAGAAGTATATGTACCCGATAAAGATGATTGACCAAAGAGATTATTAGAGAAAGAACGAATAGCAACCTATGCTATACATCCTAGTAGGAATATACCGAAATAGCACTTAACGGCTAAGGATGTAGAATCAAGTGGCTGCTTATATGAGTTGCCAATAGTCTTAACTGTTGGAGATATGCTTAAAGCTTATATTTGGAGTTAATAGGAACATAAGGTTAATGTATAGTTCTAATTGACTTTAAGCATATATGTCATTACCCTAGTGACATCATTAGAAAATTGTATAAGGCGTTATATGTCAAAAATGGGTTGTTCGCCTTACATTGAAATGAATGAGGCCTAAAAATGGTGGAAGGCCAGAATTGACTAGAGATGTTGGTGATGAGTGAAATGAATCTGTATTAGAAATGAAGTGATACAAGAAAGATGAATGAGTTAAGTGGATCAACACTGGACATATGGAATATAGTGAGATGGACATATGAGTTACGTGCATTAACACTATAGAGATGTGAATTATCAAGCGAAAGATGAGATGTCTCTGAGAGTATCACCTTGCCAAGGTGTACTTAGATTGAGAAAAAGGTGTGCTCAGATTAGGAAAAAGAATGAACTAAGTTCGAATTGTATTGGTCCATATGAAGTTATTGAGAATAGGACCATTGGCTTATGAGTTAGTATTATCAATAAAAGATTTTTCATATTCAAACAGTATTAAAAGGTTATGTTTAGGAAATATCGTTATGATCCAACATATGTGTTATCGATATTTGAAGTGAAATCATGAGTAATCTGAGATATATTGAGAAAACCAGTTAAGATAGTGAATGAATAAATAAATGATGGAAAGACCCAGCGAGTCTATCGATTATGGTCATTTGGAAAAAAATATTTGAGTGAAAAAGTTACTTGGGAGACTGAGGAAAACATAAGGTAATATTGTCTCCATTTGTTTGATCACTCAGGTATGAATTTCAAGGACAAAATTCTTTAAGAGGGGAGAGTTGTTGGACCCCAAACTTTTCTTAAAAGTTGGAACTATTAAAATGAGAAAATGTTGGCGATTAGGCATGAAAAAAAAGAAAAGAATTCTTGAATTAGAAACGATAGACAGGATTAACGTAGTGAATATAGTGAGATGATTTTTGTGGGTGTTGAAGGAGCTAGGGTTCTTGGAGATTCTTGAAGAAGCTTTGGGTAAATCAAGTAAGTAACCTATTACTCTTTTTGATTTGAAGAATGAAACATGATTGATGGTAAGAAGAAATTAAATATGTGTAGGAAGTAAATGATGAATGGGTAAATGTGTATGCTCTGTTTTTAGGTAATTAACAATTATATGTCATGAATTGTTTGTGAATGATATTGAGTTGAGATAGAGTTGAGAATGAAAAGTAAATGAAGTAGAAAGGGGGATCTATGTACAAGATGTGTTAGGGGTAAGATGTTGGATGTGTAAAAAATCTAGAAATTTTAGCAGTAACATGTTCTACGTATGCTTCTGTCAAAGTTCGCCACGGCCAACTCTCCTTGGTTCGCTGCTGCAAACTTGTAAGTTTTCACACGAACTTTTCCTCTCTGGAAAATTTCGTCGCGACGAACTTTTCTGGGTCGCCGTGGCCAACTTGTAAGTTTTCACGCGAACTTTCCAGCATAAAACATGTTTTAGCATTTTAGGCATAAATTTTGGTATAGTTATCCAAATGGAGTGATTTTTGATTTTGAGTAAACTAGAGCTACAAATTTTATGATTAAATGGAGTTCTAATTCAGTCTATAAGGATTTGAAAATTTGAATAGAAGTTGAACAAAGAATGTGGTTTAGTATAAGAATAGCCAGAAAATATTTTGGGGTATAACTTTTAGAGTACTGAACTAAATTGAATTATTTTGGTGTCATCAGATACTTAAGACAATAAGGAACAATTTTCTAGAAGGAAGTGTTATCAAATATCTTTATTTACCTGATCAGAATATGGAGTTAAGTTGTTAGTAGTTGATAGACAAAAAGGGGCAAATAAATTGGAAGGACAAGTTAAATGAAGGGTATAATTGGAAAACAAGGCAAAATGTGGTCTTGAATAAAGGAGAAAGAAGGGAGTCGTAAGAAGAGAAGAAAAGAAGAAGAATCGTGGAGAAAGAAGAAGAAGAGAAGGAAAAAATCGTGGAGGAGAAAGAAAGAGAAAGAAGAAGATTTGGGCTAAGCTTAAGGTAAGTATCATCTTTCTTCTTGCTTAGTAGAAAAACAAAAGGGATTTGAGAAAGAGATGAGTTGTGTAGAAAGAAAGAAGTGAAACCCTAGATGGAATTTTATGGGTTCCTAAACTAGGTTTTGGTTTTTCTAACCTAGATAGACTATGGGTAGGTTAAGCCTAAGCCCAACTTAGCATTTATTTCATTATTTTTTTTGTGATTTTTGAAGTTTTATGGATTTCTATGGGAATGTTGTGTTGAATGGGAACTTGATTGTTTGAAGGAAACCAAGGAGTGCCAATCCAAAAACAAGAGGAAAGGCAAGCTTAACTTGGATTTTGCAAGTAAATAGGTGGGTAATGTATTTATAGTTATTATGTAATTGGGTAAATTCTTGCCTATGTGTGTGTATATTTGATTGCTTGAATTTGATTTCTTGAAATTGATTTGTTGTGAGTTCTTGGAAAATGCATGATGAATTATGATTTTGTCATGCCTTGAAAAATGTATAACATTTTGATAATCAAAAAAGAGGAAAAAGCATAAGATGCATAAAATTATGAACAAGCAATGAATGAATTGAATATAATAATTTGTTTGTGATTGGGAAAGAGAGGAACCCGTTTCATTAGTCACATGCACGTTGACCTATAGCCTTCTCCCAGATACCCGCTTGAGGCCACAAGATCTTGAAAAATCAGACTCGTTTCATTCACAGAGTAAACTTTGGTTTCTATGTTTCTTCCTACGAAACTCTCGAGCCATTTGTTTGTGCGTTGAATCTTTGAATTGTCAAGTATGATGCTTAATTGAATGTTAGGTTTTGATGCTTAAATGTGGATGATATGTTTTATGTGACAGCATCCTTAACTATGAATCTTTGAGTGAGAATTGTCGATGGCGTACGTGCTAGATCAGGATGAGTTATAAATGTATATGTCTATATATATATATATATACACATATGCTTGAATTTGTGACTAATTGCTGATGGCTATAAATATATTAGCCACTGAGCTTTGTAGCTCAACCCATATTTTTTTCACTCCTCAGGTGCAGAACAAGAAAGTTAGCGATCCTTGCAAGGCATTTGGGCAAAACTTCAAGATAGTTAGAGACTTTTGTACTAAGTTAGTGAACATTTTGGATAGCTTTATAGGCATGTCAAACATGAGCATCTTTTGTATTTTGTATTAAACTTTGATGTGTATGATGGTATGTAAATAAATTTTGTTCAAACTCTTTAAATTATTAATGAGATTTAAGGAAGGTTCCTTTATATATGTTCATGTTGTCTTTGGATGAATTGCTATGGTCTTGTGGGAAAATTGTATGTGTATGTGTATTAAGTAGTGTTGGATGTTAGGGTTCGGGTCTCTGATTCGAAGGTTTTGCTACGATGAATTCATAAGTTGACCGCAATGAACCTTTCCCGAAGGGTGTTTTTATTTGATTATGGTAATTTCGCCGTGGCGAATCCAAACCATCGCCGCGGAGTATTTTTCCCGAGAGAAGCTTAAGTTCAAATCTGGGGAACTTCGCCACGGCGAAGCCTGGAGTTGGCTGCGGCGAACTTTTCCCAAAATGTCCTTGGAAATATTACCATAGTTTCGCCGTAACGAAGATTTGATTGCTGCAGCGAAGTCTGCCAGTGCCGACGCTGTGATTCTTTTTATAAGTTAAATCCTTCAGCTCTGCTCTCGCACGATCTTTACCGACCATTCGTATTTGTCACCTTAGGATAAGCACAGCGACCCGGGGGTCCCAACAAAGTAAACATACATGACATAGAAACATATAGGCCTAGCCTATGAGTCAACATATACTGGCTGGGAACCACATAGGCTTAGCCTATTAATCACTCATCTAGTGAACATAGGTTCCAATTCCAATATACAAGAGCAGAAAAGCATCATATGTATAAATCAAATCTCTTCGGGAAGCCAAATCTCATAATAGGCCAAAATAGTTAGGTGTGTCACCACTAGTCGGCCAAACTAGTGTGCACACCCACTGATTCCTGGCATTGGCTGGACTTTCATTTATGGTGAGTCTAGATTATGGTCGATAAGAGCGTCATGACCCTAGGAGATGACCTTGTCGGTGACTAGACCTCTAGGCGTGCAATCACCCACAAGTCCTGTATAATGGTGTCTATATAAGGACTCGACTTTTATGTACCAGTGTTAAAGGTACGGGGGTCGCTTAATTTGTTGTACCTAGCACATAATTAGCCAATCGTTATCTCGCCAATCATAAAAATCATATACAAATATTAAGTACTAAAATCAAGTAAGGAACCATGCTTTTATTTATTAGTCCAACCGATAGAATGGAACCTTGCCATGGCTCTAAGCCAAAAGAGAACACATACACGTAGCATACATGACTCAATTATATATATGTAAGTTCCAAAATATTATTTCATGCAATAAAAGACATCAATTGCACTCCAGGTGTAAAATTATTCATTTGAGATTCAATTCTACTATGCATTACCTAGGTTCAAAATTCACATACAAGTCATTATGCATGTCTTGGGTTATCTTATTCCCATTTGAGAGATATGGTTTCCCTAACTCACTTAAAAAAAGTGTACACTCCTTTGATTTTAACAATTTTTGGTATGAGTTCCTTGATCCATAGCTCCCGAGCTTTTATACATACAATATACAATATATTTACTACTCAAACATGTATCTCATATTTATACATCACCATATAAGTGTATAAAACACAATATCACTATTTTCAAGCTATAGGATTCGGCCATTAAACTTCTCACATGGTTTCTTTCCTTATTATTCGCAATGAGCTTTCTTTTGCATTTTCCAAGGCATTTAATGCCTTTGATCTAATATTTATATATTTCAAGCATAATTTAGCACATTTTTATCCAAGCACGGCCACTACTCATTAATCTAAGCAAAAATTTAAGTTTACTCTAAGTAAACATGAAACCTCTTTCCAATGCACACCATTACAATCCTTAAATCCTAAGCCAAGTTTACTTAGGCATTTTATCAAACACCTAATGTTCATAACTTTCAAGTCATATTTTCAAGACTTTATCATAGTAATTCATGCTCCTATCTTGTTATACAATAAGCACTTCCAAATAACAACACATTTCACCACTCTATTAAATCCAATTCCCTTCATTTAAGCCATATTCATCATAATTATACAACTCATTATATTAGTTCATTTCTTCCCCCATCATTTCGGCCAAGCCTTATACAATATACATCTTCTTCATTTTTTTTCGTCATTAATTCACATTATACAAAAACAATTAACACCATAGAATTCATTTAAATCATCAATTCCAAAAGATATTCAAAATTTCACAAACTTTCACTGAAGAGAGAGCATTTGAGTTTTGGCTTAAGGAGACTTCTCCATGACTCATTTCATTCATCTAAACCATGTTTAATGCATATTCAAGTATGGAAAACAACATATCTTAACACCAATATCAAAATCATAATGTAGAGGGAGATGAGATAAAATTTACCTAAACTTTCCTTTAGTGATATCTTCAAATCCTTTGAGCATTTCTCAAATCTAATGATAGATTTGATTTCCTTGATTCCAAATTAACTTAGAAAACCTTGGTTTGGGTTAGAGAATAAAAAAATGGTGGAACTTGGGTGATAGCTGAATGTGTTCTTCTCCTCCTCTCTTCTTCTTTCTTTTAATTAAAACAAAGTGTTTTTAATGCAAAATGGTGGGGTGCACGATCACATAAAAGGAAGAAGGGTCTAGAATATTGACGCTTCTTTGACCAAACATGGTGAAACTATCTCTTTGTCCTTAGTTTATGTGAATTTACCATTATAGCCTCCAAAATTTTTCTCAATTTGTAATTAAGTCTAAAATTTGAGAATGATCAGAACTTTTATTTTCATTTTGGTCCCTGGACTTTTGAAAATTATAATTAAGCACCTTAACTTTATAAAATTACATATTGGTCCTCAAAGAATTAAAAAATTACATTTAAATCCCTTAACTTTTAATAATTTGCAAATAAGTCCTTATGTACATCAACTTTCCCAATTAATCTTTCTAAGTATCCAATAAGTCTATAAATCATGTCTAGGGATGGCAATAGGTAGGGTTCGGTTCGGGTATTACTCTACCCATATCTATATCCATTTTTTATAACTCAACTTATATTCATATCCATATCCATCAGTTTTTACAATTTACTACCCATATCCAAATCCATTGGATTGTTCGGGTTTTTAGATATCTATCGGGTTGTATAGCACATAAAAATATAACTTCTAAATAGAAAATATGAAGAGCAAATTTTTGCGAACTCTCTAAATCAAAGTTAGTTTAATAATAGTAAGTCAAGATTTTGATTCTTATGTCTTAAAAAACCATGAAATTGGAATAATAAAAATCATAATGTTTAGTGCAAAGACAACATTTATTTTTCACAATCAAGAACTGGAACAAAGAATGAAATATCCAAAGCTTCAAACTGTCTTTGCGTGAACTCCACAACATTCAAAATTCCATCTCCATATCATTTGCATTATTATCATCTTGTAAGAAAATAAAATATGGCGAAAAAGGTGAGGGCTGAGGAGTAAAGTGAAGATTTTAAAGTTGTTTGTTCCCAGAAAATATTAATATTTTATTGTATTTAACTATAAATATTCAAAAAAACATAAAAAATAGAGTTAATAAAAAATGGATAGGATATGGGTATCCATCGGTTCGGGTTATCACTAGACCCATATCCAAATCCATATCCATATCTATTTTTCAGCATCCATTTAAAATCCATTTTTTAGCCTCCATGTCCATTTTTTTGGGTCGGGTGTAGATATTAATCGGGGTTGAAAACCTACTGCCATCCCTAATCATGTCTAATCACCTCTAAGGCATTAGAACACATTTAACTCATATCCATCCAATGGACTCGGTTTTACACACTTAGAACCTTATATGTTAAAAATCTCCACGATCTCACATACCGATGAACTTTAAGCTCATGTAAGGGAACATAACATTATATATCACTGGCATATATACCGAAAGGATTCAAATACATTTTTGAACTTATATACAACTATGTATATATCAATATAAAGTAGTATCTCCAAGTACAGACCAATATAAAAAGGGCTCAAAGAGTCCGACGTTACACATAATAGTAAGCCATTTTTCTAGAGATGTACTTAAGTCATGTTGGCTCTTCGAATCTTGGAAACTAGACCAAGATTGCCTTTCATACTACTAGAATTGTTGGATATTGTAACACCCCACTCCCGCCGAACCCGAACCCGATATCGACAGTGATACCCGGATCCGTGCCCCGCGAGGGTGGC
>JAOTAY010020663.1:0-12047 GCA_025629805.1 Erythroxylum baracoense | reverse complement strand
CGCACTACTTGTCGTGCTCTGTCCATTAGCCACGAGAATTGTCAAGGGGCAAGTTCCTTTAAGTGTGCATCTCAACCCATCTGCTAGCCTTTCGTCGATATAACTGTGGGTACTCCCACTATCGAGGAGTACAATGACCTTCCTGTTGGCCATTACTCCATGGGACCTTAAGGTATGGTGCGAGGTGTTCCCCTGAAATGCATGGAAGGAGGTGGTCCCGCTGTTTGCATTGTTCCCGTCTCCTACTTCCTATGCTTCCATCATGTTGGGCGCTTCCACCTCTGCTATGGTCTCCTCTCTGTCGGTCTCTTTGTGCCCTTCTAGTGCAATAAATTGCTTCTTGCACACGTGTCCCGGAAAGTATTTATCTCCGCATTTGTAACACATATTCGATAGTTTCTTGAACTCATGGTTGCCACCTCTCCCTCCATGGAAGCTGGGATTTCCTCGTACTGGTTCTATTTCTCATTTGAAAGCGAATGCAGCACCCATGGTCTTAGTACCCTCGGTCCCCTTCGCTTTACTCCATTGTTTCTTATAGATTTTATCCACAACATCTTCATGCAGTCAGGCCTCCTCGAATGCTTGCTCTAGAGTGAGCGGTTTGCTGAGCTTCATAATGGATTTGAGTTCTCCTGTTAGTCTGCTTATGAAGCTATCCACGAAATATACTTCCGTGAGTGTCGAGAAGTTTGCTAGCATGAGAGCCTTCAACTCTTCGAACCTCCCCTGATATTCCTCCACTATAGTTACTTGTCTTATCTTGTTAAACTCGTCAACCACCCTGTAGTGCTCTTCCTTCCAAACCTAACGTACACACTCTCCACGAACTCCCCCAAAACTAGCCGCTATCTATTAGCAGCCCAACTCTGAAACCAGATTTCCACCCTATCATTCATAAACATGGACGCCAATTCTACCCTCTGTGCTTCATCGATCCTGTAATATCCAAAATACTTCTCACATTTGCACACCCAATACCTTGGGTTACTACCGTCAAAATATGGTATCTCTAGCTTTGAAACGTGATGATGATACCCTTCCCAGTTCCATTCTCCATTCATACCCCCCTCCTATATCTGAAGGTCGAATTCTTTCTCTACGGATCTCACGGGTCCCTGTCCCTATTCTCATCCCCTCATCTACCATTATTCGACTACGATTTTTTCCTCCTCCTTCGTCACTCAAAGTAGTTCTAGTAACCGGAGTGCGTAGTATACCTTTTCTTGTAATCGTGGGTCTCAGAGTGGTTATCGTTGATGTTGTATCGGTTTGCATGGGGGCCTTCTCTTGATGAGTTTTATCCCTCCATAATAAATCTACTTTGTTCTCTACTAGCTCCATTCTTTTCTCCATTTGGTTTTGCCCCTCAATGAGTTTATCGAGGGCACCTAGTTTCTCCAATATCGAGCCGAGGATGTCTAGTTTCGTAAGTTGACTCCGAGTTTCATACTGGAATGTTTGTGCCTCTTGACGGAAGGTTTGGAACTCTTCCATTTGTGATTGCAGTTGCGCGAGCTGTTGCTCATAAATTCTTGTTCGAGTACCATCGACCATTGTGGTGGGTAGGTAGTCGCAGAATCGGTGCTCTGATACCAAGATGTCAAGACATGAGAGTTTTCTTAAGGGTGAAGAAATAACAGGGAAGGAAGAAGGGAGGATGAGTTTGTTAAGCAAGAATGAAGAGAGAGAGACGAAGAAGAGTTGTAGGAGAAATAGTAGTATGAGTTTGATATATTTCATCAACGTGCATGCTTTTACAATGATAGTCTATAAATAGGCTGTTATAGCCTTATAGTAACAACTTGTATGGATTGATAAAATTCTAATATTCTATTATCACCATTCAATTCATTATTCTGCCAATAAATGCCCTTAATGATTGCCTGTAACTTCTATACGTGATTTCCTCTTTTGCCCTACACCTCCTGACAGCATGATATTAGAATACCTGTAACAACTTGAAGCATCGATGCTCCAATTTGATGGGCAGTGTTAAGAGATTGATTTTTATTGTGTTATTTCTATATAAAAATCATTTAGGTATCCTATTCTTTTACAATACTCAAAAGCGTTGTGACAAAAATGAAATAAATTAATAAATTGTCTGACTTATCATGTGAAAATTTTAAGCATTGAGTAAACATATAGGCCAAGAAGTACCTGCTATTTGAAGGATCTATTGTGAAGTTATTGGCAACTAAATTACTGCATGGACAACATACAGATCTCAATGAGTTTCATGTAGTAGTGACTGGGGCAGAATCAAAGCCTCCACTATAATATAATTGTAAAGAAATCGTTCAGGATATAATTCAGGATTTGGTAACATTATCCTTACATTTGTAAATTTGTTTGATTAATCCAAGAAGGAAAGCTACCCGCTAAGTTATTATATGAGACATCTCTGTAACCAAAACAAGGTCATAAAAAGTTAAGAATCAATCAGATACGTTAATGTCATACCAACCAATAATGATTGCACGAACAATGGAGATACAGAAACATTAAGGACATAAGCTAATTAACCAGTAACTATCTAGTACATAGACAGCACTCACATATTGATAAGTCCTGTACTTTTCTGTAAAGGAAGGGTACCATTCAACCTATTGTTTCCAAGAAATCTGCACAGAAAGGATGAAACATGCTTCAATATTAATCAAATAAGCTATAAACATAATCTAAGATGTGAACAAGAAACAGTGGTACATTACAAGTAAGAGAGCGAGGTCAAATTAAAAAGTGAATCTGGAATGCCTCCATTTATGTTGTTGAAGCTCAAATCCCTATGACAATATTGTTATGATAGGTGTTAATAGGTAATAAATTTTGCAAACAATTCCATAAATTTAAATAAAAACTATACAGTGTCAAATAAGATAGGACAAAAGGCTCGTTTGGTCTTCTTTAAGAATAGAGGGTTAAACTTATAAACTGAATCCCTCTAGCTCCAACACACCCACTTAAAGTTCTTATAAAAATTATTAGAATGAATAAAAAGGAAATTAATTATCCTAGTCACGAAAATGTGAAATATAAGATTGGTAATTTTAAGCAGCTTCTCATTTAGACTCAAAACATTTGACCATATTGCTGCAAGCTAATAATATTATTATGTACATCAATAAATAGCTCTGCAGCCTATTCTCGAAGAGTTTGAAGAGTCCTTCTTAGTTTACTCAATCATAACTAATTGGATGAAAAGCAATTCAAAGTTGCTTAACCAATAACAGTTAAACTATAGTTCACTTCAAAGAAATTGTTGTCTTTATTGGATTGATCATTTAAAAATCTTAAGCACTTTAAAGGACACTTGATAAACAACTGACAACACAAACTGATAATGAACAAATGGATCTTTAGGATTGACAAAACTTCACCTAGAAAATTGACAAAGGTTGACCTGAGAAAAGATCACAAACCCCGCTTAAAAGATTTATGTTTAAACATTCATATCTTAGGAACTTACAACTGCGTCAAGTTCTGGTATTCTCCAATATTAGATGGAATTGATGCAGAAATGTTATTATTCCTTAGAACTCTGCAGAAATTTAACCACAGCTTTGTAATCACAATAGGCAACTTAAAGAACAGAAACAAAAGTGTAGGATGTCCCATACAGAGATATCCTGGAAAGAAAATGGATCGACTCACAATATGGTTAGGGACTTCAAGTTTCTAATAAACTCCAATGAAGAGCTTCCATTGGATAAATCGCTGACTCTCCTACATTGTATTCCAAGTGATGTTGTAAGCTTTAAATTATTACAGCAGGTATAGAAAAAGGGCGAACATGAATACTCACAACTCTGTTAAAGAAGTTAGGTTTGCAAATTCTGAAGGTATTGGACCTTCAAAAGAGTTTCCTTCAAACCTTCTGCAGAAAAACATGATTGATTTAAACAGCGGTAGATTTAAATTTAAATCAGAAACGCTTTGAGAATTACTAAAATCTGTCAGTTGCATTTTCAGCACAAGGTTTTTCAGCCACTATACTTCATGTAAAACCTAACATGAATCCCGTAACAATTGAACATCTAAAACAAAGCTGAAATGATCTGTAAAATGTCTTACAATGTTTGCAGCTTTGACCAATTCCCTATGAAGGGAGGTATCTTTCCTGTCAATTGATTATCTGAAGCCCAACTGAGACAAATATAATTAAATGCTTATGAAAAAAGCAGTGAAAGCATTGCAAGTTTTGTTCTCAACAATGTGCTTTAGAAAATTTGAAATGGTCAGAATTTCCTTACACTGTAACCATCTCTCGTAGTTTAGCAAATGTTGAAGGAATCTCACCACTAACTCCAGAACTATCAAAGTAACTGCCAGTGTAATACTCGCATTAGATTTTAAGATCCGTTTCTCCACATATTTACAAATATAGGTTAAAACTATTAAAAAGTATGAGAACAAAATAAGAATGTGGAAGCATTTACAATAATTATTTAGCCACTTCATGGGGAGCAAGAAATGGCTAAATAGGTAAAAAGAATGAGGAAATACAATCTTGTCTTGGATTCACCTTGTGTTTTATCTAATTTGATTTAACAGATTTTTCAATTGGGAACATTAAACATTGTACTGAAGATAGGAATTATTGCCTGCTTATTGCGTCACCAAAATATTTTCCCTTTCTGTCAGAAACAAGTAAGAGAAATGCGAAATTGTACTTAAAAAATGGATATCATGGAATTTATATAACTTACATTTGTCCTAGCTTCGTCAAATTTCCAAGCTCAGACAGAAGAGGACCAGAGAAGTTGTTTGATCCAAAACTTCTGTAACATCACCAATCATTTAGCAAGTGAATAGGATTGCTTAAGATAAATATAGCAAATTTCGGCAAGTAAATGCACAATCACGAATCATGATTGATGAATATACATATTTGTTCAACAAGAAAAAAATAGAAAATCTACAAACAAGTAAATAGTTAGAAGATTTTTGTAGAATTTGCATAGTCAGAAATTAAAGCTAACGTCCTTACATTGATCTTAAATCAGTAAGAAGCCCAAGTTCCTTAGGAAGTTCCCCTGAAAATGAGTTAATACCAAGAGCCCTATGCCAATAGAAGGAAGTAAGTTACAAACCACAAAAATCAGAAAGTAGAATTTGAAATTGAGATTTACATACAAGTATTGCATACGAGTCAAATTCCGAATATTTGTAGACAGGTTTCCGGTCAAGTAATTCTGATTCAAATTCCTGAGAGAGAAGATACACAAGTTTAGCATCCATCACAGTGCACATTACAAATCCACCTTAATGAAAGCCATCGCAGCACATGTAATTTTGGTTGATAACCATCCACCAAACATTCATAGATGCTGACAGTGGAACATTCTGTTGAATGCAAAAGGAAATAACTGATGATAGTCAAAGATTTATAAACATATTGAGAATTCAACACCGTACAGATTCTTGAGGTAACTCAATGTCCACAGCTCATCTGGAATATTCCCAGAAACATCCATCGCATAAACTTTCCTGCAAATTACAACCAGAGTAAGCTGAAAGCAAGATGAATATGCCCAGAAAGAGAATAGGGAACAGAGTGATACAAAAGGAGGGACTGTTGATGTATAAAAAGACAATGGTATCAAACAGTTGGGATATTCATATATGTGGCATGAGAAAAAAAAAAGAAAAGAAAAAACTGAAAGAGATCAGAACACCACCAATGACTAAACCCAAAAAGATCCAATCTTTCAAGAAACTAATTCAAGCAAAATAAGGGTGACAGTAAACGCCAAAAGGGATAGAAAACATACAGAGCAGTAATGTGGCAGAGAGTTCCACTAAGAAAAGAACAGTCGCATTTGATGAAAGGGTTGTAACTTCGGTCGTCGATGTCGGGGGAATCACCAAGTGCAGCTCCACTGCAAAGCTTCCCGCTGACGTTCCATTGGGTCTGATCCGCTGAGATGCCCCATTTCTCGAAGATGGAGTTCAACGCTCTTGCTGCATTTCAAATTAAGTTATTTCAGTTTCTTTGGCACAAACGAAACACCTCACGGCTGCTAACTAAGGGGCCAAATTTTGCAATTCATGTGCTACACAACAAACAGTCGACTTTCTTTTCAGTAACTAGAGATCCTGACTAACTAAATCATGGAAATTCACTTTCATTCCCTAAATATCACCGAGAGAACCTCTTTATGTTAGGACATGTTCCGACAATAGCTTTTTAACTAGAGATCCTGACTAACTAAATCAAGGGAAAGTTTTGTTTTAATGTTTAAAGAAATCCCTTGATCTTCAAACAAACTTTTTGAGAACTTTTGAAATGGTTTTAATCAAAGAAATATGTTCTTATCCTTAAAAGAACTTAATAAGTTTGAAGAACTTGTTTTAGGTGCACAGTCAACCAACCAATCTAGGTCAATGGTCGATTGTTGTTAAATTTTTGGGTACATTATAAGTTGATCAATGCAGATGAGTGGTCAACTATATATATCGATGAGTGGTCGACTAATGTGGTTCAATCTTACTCTATTCACCTACCCTTCCAACACTTACTTTTCAGAATTTTATGTACCTTAGGAAACATAAAATTCAAGTTGATATATAAAATAGTGTTATCAACTAAGGATGTGAATCTGGCTCAACATTCAGCAACTCTGGAGAAGAGTCTGGTCAAACCGAATCATATAGATGATTTAAATGTCTGCAGCAAGGGCTTACAACCTTATCTCAGTTTCTCCAACTCACAGAATTTAATATGTGCCTATCAATCTACTTGTATATAGATGATAAACTGTTCTGTAAGTATTACTCTTGACGACCATTTCCTTCAGAATTGAAGTTACTAAAATCTAAATCAGGAAACAAAAGCAACTAAACCAAAATAAACAGAATATTAAGTATGATGATCAAATAAACAGTGAAGAGAAAGGCAGCGTTTCATTAACCTTCATTAGGATCTGTAGTAACATTAGTTGTTTGATTTTGTGCTTGAGCTATACCAATGATGCAGAAAGCAAAGACGACAACAGCTACTGATTCCATCCAATATCGCTTGTTTTGAAACTATGAGATAGCTAGAGAGAGAAAAATTGCCAATTTGCAGAAGGAAGATCACAGACAAAAGACAAGCAACTCGTTGGGGTACATAGATGAATATGCAGAAACATTTGAGTTAAAAAATAAAAAACATTATCTTATGAAAACATGACAGGTCGCAAGTCTGACATAGTACCACGAGCCTATATACGTCGTAAGAAACGAAATAGTATTTTGTCTCCATTAAGCTCTGTCTCACGCTCGCCTGCTTTGTTAACTATCAATATACATTTTCTTTCTTTATCATACATAATAAGATCGTATGTAAAAGGGAAAAACATTAACATTTATTCCTCTTTTGTTCAAGTTTGACGTAGTCATGTCTATTGTTTATTGGAATCAATGAAATTTTCTTTTCATTTTGGAAGTTAAAAATGTATCAATAGAATGTCCAAAAATGTTCAAAATATAAACAAAAGGAAACCAAGCCACGCCACCTTCTGGTTTTCCACAAGCATATAACATACTTAAGCTACAACTGACAAAAAACTAAGACCTTTTTTTTAGAAAATGAATAAATTGTATTAACTCTAACAAAAGCTAGTTCAACATTATAATGAGTTCTATAAGTCACTCACTATCTATCACTTTACAGGATGATTGGAAAAGCTATTAAGGGATAAAGCATTTCACTTCAGTTACACGACCAATACAACATATTAATTATAAGTTCCACCTATTCTTCATGTGAAGGGAGAGTGAATTTTGAGCATTCTTTACAATGACAATAGCTCTAATCCACTTGACTATCTTCAAAGCTACCTGGTACTTTTCTTCTTCAATATTCTTATGTAATCTGTTGTTTCTGTCTTTCCAAAGAGTGTAAATAGTGGTGGTGAAAGCTGCTTTGAGTAATATTTCATTTTTCTTTCCATGTTTAGTATGGTTGATGAACCAATTCAAAGTTTCCTTCCACTCATATATGTAATTGTCCACTGCAATCATATGTAGTATTATGCTCCAAACTGCTTTCGAATATCTGCATAGAAAAATAAAAGGTGATTTCTATCTTCATCAACTTCCTCGCAAAATAAACAAGTTGATTCATTTGTGCCAAACCACCTGCTCTTGGTCCTAATCTTGTTTTTAATCACTAGCTAAGTCATTAGTGAGGCTTTAGGATTAAGTGTTTATTTCCATAGAAGATTATACTAAGGAACATCTACTGATTTGCTTGTGAAAATATTATGACAAGATTCATTTGTGAATATTCCACTCTGGGGTTCAGATGATGAGGTCTTCTTTACTCTCTTTAATAAACTATGGTAAGTGTTCAAAAAGTTTAGGAAAACCTCTAAAATTCCCATACCAATCACCATTCTGAATTAGAGAGGATACTTTGAGGTCTAAAGGAATTCTAGTCCTTAAATGACTTATATCAGATCTTTGTATGAAGGGGCTTGATTCTGACTAATTTTTAAACTAAAACTATGTATTTGCTCCATTTTCCAGCTTGTGTTTAATCCAAGGATAAACAATACCTCTCAAGTTCAACGGTTGATTGAAAATCCAATAAACCTATCTTGTCTTAGTAATTTGCTAGAAATTTAGGTTTTTGAGATGGTGTTCATAGATCCATTTGATTCTGAGGGCTTTTTTGTCTGTATAGATGTCCAAATTCTCTTCCACTTTAGCACCTTTTGCATAGTTGAAACTGAGATAATTCCAAGTTTACTTGTTTCTTCGAGATGGTGATCTCACTCCATTTTAATCTTGCATTTTTGGAATTTTCAGTTTTGCCCGTCCACAGGAATGCTTTCAAAATTCTGTCTATCTCCTTTATAACCTTCTTTGGCAAAGCAATATGTATTGTCCATTGTATATGCAAACTACTGAGAACTTAAATGATGAGTGTTAGTCTAGCAACATACAAAAAGAATCTGTTAATCCTACAGTTCTGCTGAGTTGTACTTAGTTTCTTGCATATGATGAAATGTGTAAGTTGTTCTTATCAGTATTAAACTTTAATCCAAACCACTCTCAGAGCATTTTCAACACATGTAGCATCATGTTTGTAGAATGGGAATTTACACCACATAGAAGCATTAGATCATCTGCATAAATGAGATGTCTTATATTGATTTCTCTACATTTATAGTGAAATTGAAAACCTCCATTGCAAGATACTAATTTGCTCAGTAATCTTGACAGCCCTTTCACTGCAAGGGTGAATAGATAAGGGGATAAATGATCCTTTTGTCTAATCCCCCTTGCATTTTTGAAAGGTTTAGTGGGAAGCCCATTTACCAAGACATTAAGAGAAGAGGATTGTATGCATGTCATGATCTATTTCATAAATCTAGCAGATTGATGCATTGCTTTAAAACAAAGCTGAATAAACCTCCAATTAATTGTATTAAAGGCTTTATAAAAATATATTTTCAGCAAACAACTTTTGATTCTCCTACATAGACTAAGTCTAAGGCAGGATAACATCTAGAGCACTTAGAGATTCCACCTAATAACAATATCAGGGTTAATCATCTAATTAATTCTCTTCATTGCAATTTTTCTTATCCAATGCAACGAGTTTTGGGATAGGGACTACAATCCTTTAATTCCTAAAAATTTTGAAAAATTTTTCTCTTTAAACAATATAGGTGCTCCATATTTAGAATTAATTATAAGGATTATATATTACAAATTATAAATCGATCCCAAGAATTATAATCTCTTAATTATAGGAATTACGTTCCGTAATTAATTTTATAAATTTATATACATATAATTCTAACTCAGTACATTTTATATGAAGAAATATAATATATTTTATCCTTTAACTACATGATATTAGAGCAAGGTTTTGTCTAGTGAATCCTATTCTTCGTCATTTTAAGCTTGAAGATCTGCCTAAGAGAGAAAACGTTGCTTCTTCTTTAATCTCACCGTCGGTAAGAATAAGGGAGCTCCTTGTCAACGAGTCACACCCTAAAGTCTGGCCCTTAATAAAATATAACTAAAATAGAATAAACCTAAATAAATATCTTAGACTATCCTATAATTGTTAGTTTGTCGGTGAGTGTAGTATGTCAGTTATTGGAGTATCGTCGAATCTTTAAACATCATTTAACTATAGATATGAAGATGACTGGGTAGTAGCATATCTTTTGTCTATATAACATGCATCACCAAAGTTACCACCGTATATGTCTAGCTTTTATAGATTTACCGCCTAAAATAAGCATATACATCATTCAAAATAGGACTTTTCGTTAAATTTCTTTTCTTCGTTTTATACAAAATTCAAATGCGTTAGGCAGATCAGCATGACGGTGTTTGCAACACGCGCACTAGACCCGAGATTAAGAATAGCATCAGAATAGCAACTACAACCATGCAAGTGTACGGGTTTTGATAGAAACTTCAAATTTGTGGACTTAAATATCACAGGTAATGCACGCACAATGCACGCACGCCTCTCTCGCCCCGTCCCGAGTGTAGACGAAGACGCCGAACCCAGCTCTGACCACCATCGACTCACAACGGATGGCGCAGTCACCCGATCTACAAGAACGGCGACATGTGGCGGCTTCTTAACCCACCCAGATGGCCACTGGATACTAGGTTTTTCACAACATCTGGGCGTTTGCTCCCCACTGGAAGCCGAACTGTGGGGGATATCACAAGGATTGGCTATCGCAGCAGCTCACGGCCTAATATCGATAACGGCCCAATCAGATTGTCAGGCGGCCATCACCCTTCTGCAATCGAAGGTGGTACCTCACACTGCCCCTTCCTTGGTCTTACAGATCAAAGGGCAAGCCCGGAGCTTCCACCACATCGATTTCCAATTCATCCGCAGGGAACGTAATGAGGTTGCCGATCTACTTGCCAAGCAAGGCTTTCGCCTCCTCCCAAGGGAGATACAAATATATCCATCCCCCTCGATCTTTCTCTCAACGACCAGCGACGCAACACGACGACCAGAAACCCTTCATCCACAGCAAGGCATTGGGCGTGTAGAGCATAGGGCAGGTCACAACGAAGAACCCGCCGGGTTACAGTCCCATAGCCAGGGAACTGGCGAAAATGCATACCCTAACAGTCACTTCTACCCTCCTTAATTCGGGGCTAGAATTGTCCTTTTAATTTCTTTATGGCCTTTGCGCCCTCCCACGTATTAAAAAAATATATCACAGGCAATTCAATTTCACCGGCTGTTTCGACGTCGAAAGAATCTTTCCCCTTTGTCTGCGCCTTTCACTTTCCAACGTGGACATGCACACTACATGTCACTCAATCCTATCCTATCCAATAAATCTAATGTCTCCTGAAAACTTAAAGACCTACTACTTTAAGAACAAATTTGTAGATCGGGATTTAACTTGAAAATTAAAGTTCCTAGATAAGTAAATTCTACTGCAATATATAATGTAATTATAAGAATTTAATTTTTAGTATAACAACAATTGAGAAAAATAGAGATACGGACAAGAATGGCAATGAGTTTATTTATGAGCCAACTCTTGCCAATTTTTGTTAAATTAAAAATATAGAATAACATAATTTTTTAAATTAGGTTTAGACCTACCTAAGACTTAACTCTTTTAAATAAAACGATTTTATTTTATTTAAAATAATTGAATCTTAAGCTAATATAAACTCGTAAAAAACAACTAAATTTAAGTCTATAAATTAAAAATTGCCATCCTTAAATACTGATTAAGGAATAACTTTGACCTGATGAGTATCTCATTGCTAACTTACAGGAAAAGCATTTTTATTAGTTTTTCATCTTATGGGATCAAAGGTACGATGTTAAGTATGTCTATTGACTTCATCAACACTCTAATGTACTTATAAAAGTAAGAGATTTGTTGACTTCATCGACGCTCTGATGCACGTATAAAAGTACGCTGCGTTTGGTTACTGTCTCTTGGGTGCAGAGACGGAACGAGACGGAAATTTAGAGACGGAACAGAACAAAAATTGGAGACAGTAAGGTGTTTGGTTGTGATGGACAAAACAGAAAAGACTGT
>JAOTAY010020662.1:0-12048 GCA_025629805.1 Erythroxylum baracoense | reverse complement strand
AAGAATGATGATATAAAATTTTACATTAAGGATTGTTTAGGTGTTGAAGTGTCCATGAGTATGGTGAGAAGAGCAAAAAATAGTAGACAATATTGTGATCAACATTGAAGAGGAGTTTGGGAAGCTTTGGTCTTATACTGAAGTGATTAGGCAGACCAACCGAGGAAGCAATGTTACATTGACAATGTCTCGACCAATTCCAACATCTCCTCCTATATTTGAAAGAATGTACACATGCTTAGAAGCTATTAAACGTATGTTTAGGCATGGATGTAGGCATTTTCTTGGCCTAGATGGATGTTAGCTAAAAACCAAAACTAAGTGTGAACTTCTACGTGCTCTGAGAAGAGATGGAAACAATCAAATGTTTCCTGTTGCTTAGGCGATGGTTAAATTTGAGTCGACGTTCACAAGGAAATGGTTTATTGAAAGGTTGAAAGAAGATTTACCTCACTTAGGCTTCGGAATTTATTGGACTATAATAACTGACCAACAAAAGGTAAAACTTTCACATCAATCTTGTTTTTACTTTCATTAAGAGTGTAATTGTTATGATATATGTAGAGTGTCATCCACATGCCTATTCAAATGGTTATGTTTTCCATTATATGGACTTGATAGAGCCATTGCTGATTTATGTCTAGATGCTGAACACAGGTTTTGTACTAGACATTTTTATGTCAATTGGCATAGAAGAGGATATAAAGGGGAAGAGAAGAAGGAGCACTTTTGGAAAATTGTAAAATCCTTCATAGTAAGGGAATATGAGGAAAATTTGGATAAGCTTAGAGCCAAAAATCAAAGGGCAACATAGGATATTAAGAGTTATGCACCAATTCAACAATAGTGTTGGGCTTTCCAGAGGGAAGAATCCATGATTGGGTTGGTTGACAATAACTTATATGAGGCATTCAATAAGACTCTAGTTGATGCAAGGAAAATGTCAGTTTTATGGTTATTTGAGCATCTTAGAAGAGAATTGATGAAAAGAATTGTGAGAAAAAGGAAAGAGGTTGCTAAGTGAAAGGGTAATTTAGGGCCAAGAATATGGGAAGCAATTGAGAAGAGTGTCATGATTGCTCAACATTGTTCAGTGCATCATAATAGAGATCGAGGGTATGAATTCAAACAAGGGCCTAGTAGACCCAAAACAACTAGGAAAAAGGGCATTAATAAGCCTCAAAAGAATACAAAAGTAAAAAAAAGCAAGTTGTTGACCACGTGTCTAGGAGGGGCATGATCATTACATGTAGCCATTACCATACAGAAGGACATAATAAAAGAGGCTGTCCTTGGAAGGGTCGAGATGTAATTTCTAAGTTGTTTTGTCTTTTATGGTACAGCTAAGATTCTTTTCTTTTCTATAGTAGTGGTAATCTTCTAGGTTTTTTTATTTTGTTATCGCTTTTATGAATGGCAGGTTCCAGCCTAGTTTCAAATTTCGAACCCAAACTAGTCAACTGATTTTCATGTGGAGCAACAGACAATGAACTCATCGTCAACCCTTGAAAACATATCCACAATTGAAACCAACACTGACAACCCAGTAAGTGCCTCTAAATTTGCATCCAAAACTGAAAGGGGAAAAAAAGGCAAAAGAGGAGCAAAAGCATATGCTTCTGCCTCTGCCTCTGCCTCTACTACAGTGTCTGTATCTGCTGGTGTCATAACTGCTTCAGGTACCGCCAACACCTCAAGTACTGCTCATGTAAGTGTGAGTATAAATGCAACAGCCTCATTTGCTCTCCCAACACCTGGAGGTGCTTCATAAACAACAATAAATATCTATACATCTTTAAAGGCCACCACCAAGAACCAAACCAAAGGGAGAAGAGGGGCCTGGTTATAGTGTTATAGATGATGGAAGCAGATTAAGGATGTTGGCAGCTGGCAAATGTAGTCCAAACTCTTAAGTAAAAATTAAAGGAAAAAGGCTTGTCACATACTTTTCTCTTCAATAAGAAGCAAATATAAAGATCAAGAAACGGATGGAAGGGATAGGGTTATACACAAATGAAACCACAAGGTTGCAAATACTAAATATAAGTGTAAAATTTTTGCATTGTTACTTAACAAAAATTCATACAGCTTAACAAACATTTGCATTTTATCTATAGCCTGGAAGGAGAAGTCAGAGACTACTAAACCTTGGGCAGAAATCAGCAATTGAGAAGGAAGCTGTAACTGCACATGTGAATCCAAGCCGACAAAGTCAAACTGCATCTTTAAAGGGAAAGCAAAAAATGTAAGCTTAACATTTAATTGTTAGTGAACTGTGCAAGGGTTGTGATATTTGTGAACTAAACAATAATAGATTGTAAGGATGTTGTTACGATTAATTTTATTAAGCAATGAATGCAACGACTTCCAATTTTAATTTCAATTTCATTTCTTATACACTTTTTCCTTTTAGTTGAACATCATGAATGGGTTACTGAGGGTGATGGAAGGATGATGGAAGCTTAATTGGAATTGTCAAAATTGTCTGCAATATTCTGTATTTTTTAGGGAAAGTTTAAAGTCTATGTAAGGATGGTTTCCTTTATTTTCCAATCATTATGAATTGCATTTCTTTTAGGTTTTATCATTTTTGTTGACAACTGTTTCTGGTACAATATGTGTTAAAGTCTATGTACATTACTTTGTCTCCTCATAAATAACTTGATGACTTATAAAACAACTTAACTGCTGTGAACATCATTGGATTGGAGGTAAAATACAGATAATAACTTTTAGAGTAGTTAATTGATGCGTCTTTTAACTCCTTTTGACAACTAACGAATACTCCATCTCCATTAATTAAACATCCTTTTTTTTCATTAATCTTCCTTACCAAATGTTGAAACATCAAACATCTTGTACCTAGTACATCAAACATGTTTAGGTTAGTACATAAAACATCAAACCTGTTTAGGAAAGAACATAAAATTAGTAATACAGTAGATGTTAAAACATCTAACACTTTGCACTTTCCATTATCATGTTAGGTGAAGAACATTTACACATTGTTCTAGTACATCAAACCATTTCGAGGTAAGGCTTTAAAGGTATAACCATTTCCTTTTTTTCCTTCATTATTTATAGTAACAAACATAAGCAATAATACTAAACACAAGCTTAAATAAGCAAACCATTTCCAACACTTGCTGATTGTGCTTCATAACTAGTCCTTATAGCAACTAACTCATTTTTCAACTTCAACTTTTCTGCAATCCTTTCAACTTGCAAAATATCTACTGCATTCTCTCTTAACTCTGTCACTTCTGCCTTAACTCTGTCTTTTGACGATATAGCATCTTCTCTCTATTTTTTAACTCTAAAATAATCTATCTTACTCTTGGACAAAATCTTTAATCATGCCATTCATGAAATCCACTAACATTTTCACTCTACCATCAAAGAAAAAGCAACATTTCATTAATGAAATATATGAACATATTTAGATAAAAAACATAAAAATCTACTAAAATTATTGAAAAGAGTTGACAGCCATAAAACCTTGTTCCTAGATTTTCATCAGTCCATAAAGTCCATCTAGGTGCTTTCAAGTTTCAGTAATAATATTTAGCCTCTCTGTCAAAGTCTCATTCAACTGGGTAAGTTGAAGAAATCAGCTTTTATGACCTTATATCAAGCTTAGAACGTGACCCTCTACAGACAAAGTTGAAAATTTTAAAAATTCCAACCCAACATAAAATGACAACTAACTTGAATCCTCTATTCAACCTCATTACCTTGAAGAACTACTACTTGAGCTAATTCTTAAGTATTATAGGACAATGTTGTAATGTTGATTGTGTACCCACTGATAGCTAAATGACGTCTACAGAACTGAATTTGTTTGCTCCTAATAATCTGCATCTCTTCTATGAATGTCATACTTTATTTTGAATCAAGCGCATAGACAATATCAAAACATGGATAACTACCGACAAAGCTAAACCAAGTTACACAAATCATATCCTACGTACAATGTCAACTACATGGGGAAGAGAAAACCTGATAATATCCTATATCCAAATGTATAATAGAAATTTTCATCAAAAACAATTATCGTCAATATGTTATTCAACCCAATAATCAAACTCATTTAAAGAAGATAAAATAAGTTACGTAAATGTAACATTTTTAGGGCAAAGCAATAAAGTGGATATTAAAACATAATAAATTTATATACAAAAAGTATAAGGGACCATGACTCTCATTACCTACTTCGATCTTCAATCATAGCATATGTATGTTTCAGATCCCCAAAAACCTTATCGCCTATTCACCTCCAATACTAAAAGATAGATCTCACACTCACACTACCAAGAAGGTAAAAGCGATGTTGCGTCCAAGGATTGGAGTGAAGGCACAACCGAGGGAAGAAAAAGAGGGTGAAACATTTTTTCATCAACGATTTTAAGATTTTTAAGACAAACATTTGTTCAAGAAAAAGAGTGAATTGTTTTTGGTTGTTTCAGATAGAATTATTGTTTTTGGTTGTTTCAGATAGAATTTAAAGAAATTAATTGATTTTTTCTTAAATTCCACCTGGCATCGATACTAAATTAGTTCTATTAACGTGGCATGTAAACACTAAATGACCTACATGTAACGACACTTGTAAACACACCTTAATTTTCATCCAAAAAAGTCTTTAATTGAGCAGACTTGTGAAATTATAACCCTTAAATGAGCTAGTTTGAAGTTAATGTCCCAAAATTATCAAACTCAAAAAGATTAAGGCCCATTTTGGGCTTTTAGCCTTCAAATTTAATGTCTAGAGCTAGCTTTTGTTTTCTGGTATATTCGATGCACATAAAGAATTTTGGTGCCATTACTAGGGAGTGAAGTGATTCAATTTTTTCTTTTGATTTCAATTGTTGTTTTGTATTTTTTATAATTAGTTTTTACATTTATTTCTTGATCTTTTCATGTTTGTTAGTGCTTATGTATGGTATTGACGAGATCTTCTCATCAAGATCCTGTGTAATTTGATCATCAGATCAAAAGGAAATTGCAAAGCTTATGTAGTGAAGCCATAATAACTTTAGGAATATAGCAAGGAATTGAACTTTGTGGAAGCCATGGTCAATCCAAGAATGTTAAGAGAGTTGGTTGCTCCAAATTTGACTAAAAGGCTTTTATTCATCACTTTTCCAAATTTTGCTAAACATGTTACTTTTTAGCTTAAGTTTGGCTTAATCCATCATTTGCCCAAATTTCATGACTTTATAGGTGATGATGTTCACAAACATTTCAAGGAGCTCAATGTGGTCTGTCTTAGTATGAAACCTCCTGGGGTGACAGAAGAGCAGGTTATGCTAAGAGCCTTTCCATTTCTATTGAAGGATGTAGTAAAAGAATAGCTTTTTGATTTGACTACTTGGAGAATTAGTACATGGAATCAAATGAAGAGGCTGTTATTGGAGAAATACTTTCTGACATCAAAGACAACCAGCATACGGAAAGAGATTTCCTGGATAAAGAAACATCATGGAGAGTCCCTTTACGAGTATTGGTAATGTTGCAAGAAGTTGTGTGCCAACTTTCCTTACTATAATATCATGGAACAACCCCTCATTTAATACTTTTACTAAGGATTATTACCTATAGATAAGAGCTTAGTAGATGGAGTGAGTAGTGGGACATTAAGTGAAAAGACTCTTATGAAGGCCAGAATTTTAATCGACTGCATGGTTGCAGACACTCAACAATTTGGCATCCACAATGATGTTTGTCGAGTGAATGAGGTAAATATTTTATCCATTAAACATCGATTAGATGAGCTAAAATCATTTTTTAAAAAATTGTTGTTAGGTAGGCACACGTTAAAACTTATGATATACGTGAAGATACAAACCATTTGATAGATGGGTGTCTAAATTTGCAAGAGGAAATCATGGAATATGTCAATACTATACATAAAATTTTTTCCAATCAACACAACCCATATTCCCAGACTTATAACCCATATTGGAGAGATCACCCAAACTTGAGTTATGGAGTTAATAGGTAGCAAAATCACTTTCTAAATAGGCTACAAGGAGCGTAAAAATTCCAACCTAGGCCACAAGCCTCCTCTTCTAACTTAGGTAATCTTTGGAAGATATAGTTAAGTCTTTTGCAACTAACACTTCGCAATTCCAACAAGATGTACAACAACTTCAGTAGGAGAATAAATCTAAATTTTAGGAGACAAGGTTTAGCATTCAAAACCTAGAGAACTAAATGAGCTAGATGGCAGTGGCTATCAACCATCTTGAACAATAAAAAGGAGGAAAAATACCATCACAACTTGTGAGAAATATGAAGAATGTTACTATAATCACCTTGATGAGTGTTAGGAAGCTTGAGGATCCTGAAAGGATTGCATAAAGGATGGCTAATGAAGAAGAAATTGAGCAGGAGCTTTAAGAAGAAAGGGATATATTGTTTAGCTTAAAGGTAAAAGATAAATCTTAAATTACTGTTAAGACTAATTCTATACCTTTCCTTAGTAGGTTAGCGTAGTCAAACAAGGAGGATAAGGATAAGGAAAAGGAGATATGGGAGACATTTCAAAAGGTTGAGGTAAATATACCACTATTAGATGTGATCAAGCAAGTACCAAGGTATGCAAAATTCACTATGGAATTGTGTACCAAGAAGCAAAAGTTTAAAGGTAATGAAATGATTAGGATGGGGGAAACTATTTTTGTGATCTTTAAAAAGAAAAAATCCCCTAAGTGTAAAGACCCAGGCATGTTTACCATTCCTTGCAAAATTGGTAACATTAAGATTAAGCAGGCCATGTTAGGTTTAGGAGCATCATTTAATGTTATGCCTCGTTCCATTTATGCTTCTGTAAATTTAGGCCCATTAAAGAAAAATGGTGTTATCATGTAAATGGTTTATCATACTAATGTTTATCCAGATGGGGTGATTAAGGATGTGCTTGTGTAGGTGAATGAAGTAATATTTCCTGTTGATTTTTATATAATTGACATGAATGATGAAACTTCCTATAACCCAATACATGTCTTACTAAGGAGAACATTTCTTATCATAACCCAAATTAAGATAGATATTCGTGAGGGTACCCTCATGATATTATTTGATGGAGAAGTTACTTATTTCAATATTTTTATATTAATAAGCACTCCTAGAATGACCATTCTATTTTTGCAGTTAATATGATTGACCCTTCAGGACAGGAAGATTGTGAGTAGAAGTATAAAAATAAACTAGAAGCATTTCAACTAAAAAGAAGGCCAAAGCTTTTAATGTTTCGAGAAAAAGCTTTATCATTGGTCAAAAAGTGCTTCTCTATTGTGCTAGATATAAACTATTTCTGCATAAATTATGTCCTCATTGGTTGATCCTTTTGTGGTTTCTTATGGCTTTCCACTTGTTGAAGTAGAGATGCAAAGCTTAAAATCAGAAAAGACATTTAAAGCGAACGGTCATTGCCTGAAGTCGTACTATGAAGTCTTCCAAATGAAGAATGTAGAAGAGGTGATGTTTGAAGACCTAAATGGCATCACTTGAAGAGGAAAACATGAAGTTGAGACAACGACAATAAACAAAGGCACTACTTGGGAGGCAACCCAAAGGAAGTTTGTTCATTTTCCTTTATATTTTTTCAATTGTTGTTTTTGTCAAATGCTCTATTTCTTACATTTGACGTTACATTAGGGGCAATGTAAGTTTTAAGTGTGGGGTTCAAATTTTGACTATCATGTACATTTTGAAGTTATTGGTTTCTTATGTTCTTTTTTAAAAAAATCAATCAATCAATCAAACAAACAAACAAACAAACATTTTCTCTTTTTCTATTGCTTCTAGGAATACATAGTCATAATTAGAGAGTATAGTTAAATAGGAAAATTCATGGAAACTAGGGCATTTATTTTTGCTCTTGTGATTGGTCAATGTATGTTATCTGCAGAAGAGTAATAACTAGTGGGTAGACATAAGCCAGTAAGATTTTGAGCCTTTTTAGACTAACATATCTATATTAGTCTCATTGTCTTTTGTTCATATATGACCTTCATAACATGTACATCCTGACTTTGTTTTAATTTTATATTTGAGACCAAATTTTTATCACATGCCTTAACATGAAAATGATATAAGCATTCCTTTTTTACGAGCTACATTAGCCAAATAACCTAGCTATTGGTATGATTTTTTCCTTTTTGTTAAGCCCCCTTGAGCCTTATTGGCCTTTTCTTTTTATGTTAACTATATTACAAGCCTTTATCCTAGCCATATGTCTTACCCAAGCCTTAAAACTACTAGAGCATTTATGATTGTTAATGTTTTTGGATACACAAGAGCATAAGTGTGGGGGTGTGCTTATATGTGGATTTGTTATATTTGATAGAATGCAATTTTATCTCTTATCAATGACTTTCATTGTATATAATGTAAATTTTATCTCTTATAGATGACTTTCATTGTTAATGTAGTTTTTTTCAATTTTTGCCTTAAAAGAGAAAAATAGAAAAATAGAAAACAATAAAAAATAAAAGAAGACAAGTTACCGAGGAGGCAATATATTTGTTTTGCAAAGTAATTCTATGTTAGTTTTGATCCTAAAGTTTTATGGAATGGGTGATTTGATTAGATGCAAATAAGGAAGAAGTTGTTGTGAAGGGCCCTCTTTATAGTTACAATATATTATTTATCATCAATTTTTGTGAGTGATTCCTTCTAATTCCTTATGCTTCATGTGGTTTGTGGTGTGAAAGCTTGAATCTAATTTATGAAATAGCATTTTTGCATTCATTATAGTTGATGGTACCTATTTTGAGTGGATGTTAATTTTTACATTTGATACTCCATTGAGTTTTTTTTTTCCTTTTTCACTAGCTTTGATGGCTTTTTAACTACATTATCCAAATACCTCTCACCTTAACCTTTACCCACATTACATCCTTAAAATTCCTTTAATTCATGATTATACATATGAATCATAGTGGTGGAGAACGCAAATGAAATCCAAAGTTTTGGAATATCTTGATCATGAATTGTGTTTGAGTGTACCTATAAGATCTATCTTATTTTTAAACAAATATTGTCAAAGTCTACCCCTAAATTGCTCACTTTCTTGGAACGGTTGTTGAATAATCATGAGTAAAAACATTTAATGTTAATGCTTGCCATGGCTTTGAAAGTTATTCCCCTTTTCTTATGACAATTTCTTTTTAGGCAATATGGAAAAGAGGGAAGTGTTTTGGATTGTGACATTGATTTTTTTTGTTTTACCTAAGGACGGTCAAAAGCTAAATGTAAGGAGATTTGATGAGTGCTTGATTGATTATATATTTACTTCATAATACTCAGTGATTAATGTTATGAAGTGCTTAAGATTCTTATTTTGGTTCATATTTTGTTTTAAGTACAAGTTAGAAGCACAAGAACCAAAATGAGCTAAAAGCACATCTTTGGAGGCATCCTTTTGATTTTCAACCTTATTTGCCTTTTTAGAATAAGAAGGAGATGAATTAGGGTGAAGATGGATCAAGAGAATGAAAGAAATGAAGTTCTTACAACTTACTTGACTATGTATATGACCGCGTAACCTCTAGAAGCGTATAGGACCGTTTCAACACATCCTTTAACATACACAACCGTGTGTATGTACTTACACAGATATGTATAATCATGTAGCTTACCAAGACTAAGTAGAAACACAAAATGGGGGGAAAATTTACATACACGGTTAGCTACATAACTGTCTAACTAACATCATATGTCCTCAAACTCTAATTTTTGCTACAGAAGGAAATGTAAGTGGCCAGATGAAGTAAAAAAAAGATTTAGAAGCACGAAAGTGGGCAAAACTCTTAATTTTTTTAGATTTATGGATAAATAACCTTCTTCCTTCCGGTTAGAAGGAGAAATCGATGTTGAAGATTCTTTCTCTTTAGAGATTGTTTATATTATTCTTTGCTTAATGTTTTAGGTATTCATATGTGAATGATTAATGTTCTCACTCTCGATAGATTTTTTATTTTTGGACCTATTACTAAAATCTAGATTATAATACGTTTTTGTTACAACTCTGATTCATTTGTATTAAACTAATGGCTGTGAATCATTAGGGATAATATAGTATAGTTTAAATGACTCAAGCTTGTGTAGTTGTTGCCTATATTAACCTGTTTTCCTAGTTCTTAATGTTGTTGTCAAACTAGATATAGAGAGCGTATTCTAGGTTTTTGATAGCTAGGTCTAATTAAACAACTTATTTTTATTAGATAAGTCCTAAGAGAAAACTATAGTTAATAGAGCTTATCATTCATTCATCTATGGTTAATAGTTACAAAGAGAGGTACGAGAACAATGATAGATGCATATTTGATCATATTTATACCTCATATTTGATGTATTTTTGCTAGATATTTTATATTTTTATTGTATATTTGGTACTTAATTTGTTCCAAATGTGTTTATAGGTTATAATTTCCTTTATAAACTAAATGGAGAAGAATTTGGATGAAAATGTGGCATAAAACGAAGATTTGAAGCAAATAAGGGATACATGGCTATATATCTAGCTGTGTAAGTTCCTCAAGCAATGATCACAAATTATGGACATTTTAAGTTATACATGGTAGATGTGATCAAAGGCATAGAAGCGTAGACACTCAGAGGTGATTTTAGAGGCAGAGAGAAGGGGCTATTTTGATTTAGAGAAGTGGAAAACATAAAGAAATCACCAAAAGATCCAAGAGAATACAAGATCAAACATTTACCGTGCAAGAACATTCAATAGGGGATAAAAGGGAGTTTTAGAATTATGAACCTTTTGTTTTTCTATTATTTTTTCTTTTTATTTATGTTTAACTTTGTTTTCTATCACGTGTAACTAAACATCTTTAGTGTCTAGGTAAGATGAAACCTAGTTTGTGCTATAACATATTTTGATTCTTTTATCTAATTCAATTGTTCTAACTAATCTGTTATGATTCACTTAAGTATTTAATATATGTTCTAATATATCTGAAATATTAGTAAATAATTTGATTTCAATACATAGAGATTGAGAAATCCTATGTATGGATACAAACCTAGAGATAGGATGATATAAATCCTCTAGATTAGGGTCAAACTTAACAGCAGAATTCAAAATTCTGTAAAACAATCTTAGTAACTTTAACTTGAATAATATTAGTTGATAATTCTAAGATTAGTTGCTAGAAGTCTCAAGTGAGTTATTAGCATATGATAGAATTTTCTATGGTCTAATAGTCAATAAAATAATTACATAATATAAGGTCAATTATTTAAATGTTTTAGGGGGATTCATAACCTAGACACTAATTTTTGGTATTGATTGTTTCTAAATGACTTCTTCTATCTCTGTGTTCAATATTTTTGCCTACTTTATTTAATTGTTTAAGTTTTATTTTTCTTTATTAAAATCCAAGATCAATCTTTAGGGTAGATAATAAGAGAAAGGTAATTACTAGTAATCATTGTCTTCGTGGGATTGACCTATACTTGCTAGTACTAGCTATAGCTATCCTGTGCATTTATGATTAATTCAACATTGGCCTTAAGTATAATAAAGTCCAATCAAGTTTTTTAGCATTGTCGTCGGGGACATTGATATTAAGAACACCTTATGGGGTGTTTGGTTGAGGGTAATAGAAATTCTATTACCCTTCTATTCCCACTTATTACTTATTCTCTTGTTTGGTTTATTTTATGACCCAAGGAATAGCATTCCTAAAGATTACCTATTCCTTATATTAAGAAATAGCTAAAGACAACCCCCTCTCCTCTTTACCTATTCCATGCAAGAGGGAATACCTCAAACATAACTCTCTTTCTTTTGGACAACTTATACCCCTCAACAATAATAATAATTACTAATAATAATGATAATAATAATAATAATAATAATAATAATAATAATATAAATTAAATTAAATTAAATAATAATAATAGTTGTTAGTAGAAAATTAATAATAATAATAATAAATTTAATAATTAAATAAAATTAAAAATATATATAATAATAAGGAATTTAATAATAATCAAAATAAATATAATTAATAATAATAATAA